>JANHGN010024755.1:0-25538 GCA_024605025.1 Megaceryle maxima
ACCAATTGCCCACACCAGTCGTGCCAACCAAGGGGGGGCCGAACTTTGAAAAAAACCCCCCACCCCGCCGTAAAAACCTGAAAAAAACCCCTAAAAAAAAAAAAAAAAAAAAAAAAACCCACAACCCAAACCAAACCAAAACACTTCTAGAGGGAAAAAAAATCAAGAAATTTAAAAATAGGCCAAACCGACGTGAGGGAGCTATATTATTTACACCGGCCGTTTCCGCAGCCGTCCCCTGCAAGTCGAACGCGACCGGCGGGGACGAAAGGCGGGGAGCGTCCGCCTCACCCAGGCGGCCTCGCGGCATACAGGGGCCGACAGCGGAGCTGTCAAGACCCGGCACCCGGCAGGGAAGCCACCTGCTCGGTGGGCCAGTGGGCGGAGCGGGGGCAGGCGGTGCCAGGGCGGGGCAGGACGGAAACCCCAGGGGCGGAGGAGGAGCCAGACCCGAGCCGCCACTACCACCAGCAGCGGCCCCAGCCGCACCTCATGGTCCCCCAGCCATCACAGCCGCAGCGCGCGCCACGCTCCCCGCCCCCTGCCCCCAGCCCAACGGTCAGCGCCGGGGCTCGCTCGCCGCCGCCCGCTCCCCACCTGACCATCCACCTCCCCTCCCGCTGCCGCCTCTTCCGCTGCCGGCTGCCCTCAGCCAATCGCCGAGAAGAGGCGAGCGCGAGGGTGACCACGTGCATCCTCTCTCTTCCCAATCAGCAGCGGCCCCGCGAGGCTCCCGGCCGCGGTAATAAAAGCAGAGAGGCGGGCAGGGGGAGAAGACGGGGTGCGGCGGAGCGAACAAGGCGCCTGCTGATTGGCGCTGGGCCTTCCAATCGGCGGCTTCCTTTCAGCCGGCGGCGAGGCGAAGGGGGATGCGTGTTTCCGGAAGACGTGGCCGTTGCAGCAGCAGCAGCAGCAGCCGCCGCCGCTTCTCTGCTCCGCACCCGCCGCGTCTAGTCCTGCCGCTACCATGATCTCCCTCTCGGACACCCAGAGTAAGCGCCTCACTCTCACCACCCGCTGCTTCGCGGTGGGAGGTGGGGAGTAGATCGTCTACCGCGGAGCTGGGGGCGCCCGGGTTGCAGAAGGGGGAGATGGGAGCTGAGGAACGAACTCCGGTGGCGGCCTAGCCCGCCGCTCCCGGGCCCGCATAGACCCTCGCCTTTTTGTTCGCGCTCCCGCGGCGCGGCGGTTCTAGCTGTTGGGGTGGTCGGGTCTCAGGGCCCCGGCCCGGGACGCTGTGGCAGAGACCTCGTCTCTCTCCTTGGCCCACGCCTGCCCGGGCCGCGGCGGCTCTAGACGCTGGGATGGAAGTCAGGGTCCGGCCTGTGCAGGCCAGAGGAGGGCCGTCGGCATGCCCGTTTGCCCCCCGCCGCGGCTGTCACCGCCGGGCACTAGCTGGAAAAGAGCTGCGGGATGGGAACGGGAGGGCGCAGGCGGAGCTCACCTGGCCGCGCCGGTGGGCATCGCCCCTTCGTGAGAAATACTGAAACCACCCCGGACGCGGGTCTGTCGGCGGTATAGTGAGCTGCCAGGTAAAACGGCGAGTGAGGTGGGCTGCAGGATTATAGAGGAGAGCTGGCAGGGCTGGTCCCCTCGTTCTTAGGAGGGCACTGGCACCAGCGCCTCTGCAGCCGTTGCTGCTGCTTGCGTTCGTCTTGGGCTGTGAGCACTTTAAGGGGTGCTGTGCTGTGATGAAGGCGGGAATGAATGAAAGCTGAAAGGTAAACAAAAGTTAACAATTAGCTGAAGTCTTCTAGTGTGCCTCCATGTGGACATTAGTGGTTTGGAAGCATTTAATTATATATTAGTAGCTTTACTGTGTCTCTTAACTTGTTTCTAGCACCCTGAACGTTTGTGGGTGACAATGAGGGGTTTTAAGGTGAGGACCAAGCACTCAAGCTGAAGTGGGAGAAAAATATATGTGATTTCTTTTCATTGACTAGAAATACTTGGAAATAGAGATGCTAAAAGGGAAAATACAGAGAAATCAAATTGAAGGTGTTTGTAAGAGTTTAAATTGCAAGGCAAAGGAGAATGTTAGCTCTTTCATTTAAATTGATGTCTCACATGTGATGCCTGTCTGGTGTGGTTGACATGTCAGAAAATTAATCTGCTTGATAAGCACTGTGATGTAAGTTATGAAGGAGAGTGAAAGATGTAGAAAAGTAGAAGAGCCACGTTTAACTTAACAGTAGGATATGGAGAAAGTGGAGATATTGGAGAGCTTGTCAAGGAGGATGAAGACAGACAGAAAATAGGGTTAGTGGCATTCAGGGGAAAAGATTTGAGAATTTCATGTGCTGTGCTCTGTTACTAGGATGAGTATTAAACCATGGGGTTACTTTTTTTTATTTCTGATTGATTAAATCCTTGTGGGCTTTGTTTTTTCCTGTTCCTTTATCCTGTTCAGAGTGTTCATGGGGTTGGGGGAAATATCTTCTGAAAAAATTTATTCATTGTTTTTCCTTTTGTTAGTTACTCATCTGGGGCCTTCAGTTAGCTCCAGTGCTAGCTCTGTTGGTTTTAACTGCTAGAGCCAAGAGTAGTAAGTAAAATACTGTAGTATTCAGAGGTGGCTTTTTTCACAATTTTGTCTGAAATTCTGAAGTTTTTTCATGAGGTATCTTTAAACTCACTGCTGTCTGGAAAGTACAGAGTTTGACATAGAGATCAATGGTGGAGTAGCA
Source organism: Megaceryle maxima (assembly GCA_024605025.1). Taxonomy (NCBI): domain Eukaryota; kingdom Metazoa; phylum Chordata; class Aves; order Coraciiformes; family Cerylidae; genus Megaceryle; species Megaceryle maxima. Next base: position 2,688 of record JANHGN010024755.1, read on the forward strand.
AATACCTGGAGAGGACCACTACATTAGTCGATGTTTGGAAAGCTAAATTTGCAGCTCTAGTCTAGAACATCTTTTAAATGATTTATTGAATGAAGTTATAAATCACCAGTAATTGCGAAAGAATGCACCTAGGTTTTCCCAAACAAATTAATTGTTCACTACTAAAAAATACTGACAGTGAAATAACTAAATTGAAACTTTTCACAACCTCCATTAGTTTTTTTTGTCTTCTGAGAGCCTTTAGTGCAAGATTCCATTCTTACTTTGTACACAGAACATAAAGGATGTGCATAGTCTTCTCTGAACTTCTACAAGCAATGCATCTTGATTTTCATTCTTAATAGTTAACCTGTTTTGATGCACTGCTGTAATAGTCTTACACCACTGTGGGATCTCTATGGAAAAATGAGAAAGCATTGCTGCCTCCTCTTCCCAAAGAATGCTAGTCGAATACATTTCTAAATTCTTAGATGAATCAAGTCAGTTTCTCTACTGAGATACTGGCAACAGAGAATAATAGTCCTGGATTACTTGTCATCTTTCAGCAGTAATTTTGGGATAATAATACTAGGGGTTTTGTTTGCTTGCTTGCTTGCTTGTTTTGTTTTCTTTCCCTTCAATAACTAGAGAATATGGTTGACTTCTAAAGTAACTCTGAATCCATTGTAGAAGCAGATGACAGCAAGTGTGTTTCAAGTGAATACCAGAGAAGTATCAGAGTTGTTACTGCTGCAGCTGTTAGGAGTTGGCCTCTGCCTTCTTGCTAGATCCCTACCTTGTGCTGTGTCTGTGGGCGGAATGAATTCTCGCTTCCTATGACTGTATATCTATATTATTGGCAGCTGGTAATTTCTTTGGAGTCCTGCCTTCAAGTGTTTCCCTTCCAGAATACAGATCGCTTCTGCTCTTCTAAAGTAAAGAGTACTAGAGAAAAGGGCAGATTGCGATTGCTATATTGCCTTCGGTCAGCAGATTCATTGAAAAACAATTTGCAATTGCATTTTTCATTGGAACAAGTATTGAGGGTGTTGGCAGTAAACCAGTAGTAGCAGGTTACTTAGTAGTTTTAATTCTAGGTGATTTAAAATGCTCATAGCAAAAGTTTAAAGTGGCAGGTGATGCAATAGAACTACAGATTTGACAGTGTGGTCTTCAGCCTTGCTCTGAAAGATGAACCCTTACAGATGTTAAGGAAGCTGAATGTTGCTGTAACAAATCTCTTTGGGCAGAAAGATCCTTTACTCCTGAGCTCTTCAAGCAATAGTAAATGTTCAGCTAGATCTACATTTCCATCAGAAGTGCAACTAAAATACATTTAGGTGGACCTGGCTAGCAGTAACAGTGAAGGCTTTGTTAGTGTGGGCAGGTTTTTTGTTTGAGGCTAGACTATACAAAGCTAGGGGGATCTTAAAAAAAAAAAAAAAATTATATATACACAGACACAAACTGGGCTGACAGCCTGCCTATAGTATTAGGACTGATTTTGCAAGCTGTTTTTAATCTATCCTATAGGTTTCTAAATTCTCTGGTCAGAGGAATAGCAATAATTATATAAGGGTGAGTTTTTGATAAGCAGCTTCCAAAGATTGTTATTGAAGTGCTGTTTACAAGACTTACCATATTTGTACACTGAGGAAGGTTTTTAGGTGGTCACAATCAGCTGAGATTTTTTATAAATTTAAAAGGTCTGTAGATTGGATGCTTAAGTTTTTACTTTTTTAATGCATGAATTTTTCCTGGTACCATGTTTTGTTATGTGTTTAAATTTTGTTTCTTTTTCAGAGATTGGAATGGGACTAACAGGCTTTGGAGTGTTTTTCCTTTTTTTTGGAATGATACTTTTCTTTGACAAAGCTCTTTTGGCCATTGGAAATGTAAGTTCCCTCTGTTTAGACTTAGATTCTGCACTGTTTAGAACTAAGTATATGTTATATGGGACCCTGCACTGCTTTGAATTATATGTTATATTAAACTAAAAATAGAACAACATTATCAATTTGAAACTGGATCACAAAATATACTGTGGCAATTTGGTGTAAAGGAGAAGTTATGTTCAGTGATATGAGTGGATAATTTTTCCTGATTAAAGTTAGAACAGTTCACATAAATCCTAAATATCATACCTCCAGGTCAAGCCTGCAGTATGTTGGTCAGACAAGAAGCAGCTTGTTTGACAGTTGTTATGCTGCTGCAGATGCGGTTTTTAGATTGGCTGTCATTACTAACAATTTCTGGTTTGTGATCTTGTAAGGTAACTGTCAAATTTAAGTATATATTTGGATAAGTGAAGTGTTCTGTACACACTAGCAAATATAGTTTTGCTGTGCTTCATGAGGAGAGAAGTATGAAGTGTTCATAGTCTGGGTTTAGAAGAGCCACTCATCCTTGTTAATAGAGATACTTCGTCTCTTCATTTTGTATCATCAAAATTTTCACTTAAAGTAGTGTAGAAAATAAATCCTAGTTCTGGAACACAAAATTCCTTGTCCAAAGCAAATCTAAAATGACAGGATATTTTCTGAATGTGATAATCTCTCTGCTTCTACTATTCTCAGTTTTTCCAGCCAAGAGCACAGCCTGGTAGATGTTTGTGTACTACTTTGCTGATGCCTAAAAGTCTGTGGTCAAAACTGATAAGTTTCTCTGTGGTAGCAGAGTCAAATACTGAGATTCACTGAAGGAAAATTTCAAAAGGTATATTTGAGTTTGGGTGCATAAGCTGAAACATTGTTCTGAACCATCAATAAACTATATAGTGGAAGAGTAAAAATAATGTTTAAATTTTTTCTTTTCTTAGTGTTAGGTGGAAATAGATCCTGTTTAGGGAAAATAATGAAGTATCCTTCCAGAAAAGTTTTGTATGTTATTTAATAAAAGACTAAGTTTCATCTATAGTATTGAGTAAAATCTGAGCTACTGTACCCTGCTCAGGAAACATGTTGCTCAGATGTATGCTTACAAGTTGAAATAATTAAGTCCTGTTGCTGAAGTACTACAAGTAGTTCTAACTCATCAGGTTAGTGTCATAGTGTTCAGTCTATAGTGGAACTAGTAAACAGTAGAATGACTATATACACAGTAAAAAAAAAACCTCAATGTTCTTCAGTTATTTTCCTTTATTTGACTTTGCACTGTTCAGTAGGTTGATACAAACTGTTGATGTCCATGTGTACAGAACAGAGGTGTCTGTTCTCAGTTTTTAGAACTCTTGCTGCCAGGGGCACTGTTTCAGCACTCTTTGTGGATAACAATTGTACTTGTGTTACAGGACAGATTTAATTTTGGTCAATATATTTTTTGACATCGCTATGTTTGTCAGAGACCAAAAAAGTAGACTCCTAGCTTCTCAGCTGCCTAAAAAGTAATCTACAAATGCCTTAAGATGGGCTTTTGTACTAAAGAATGAAACCAGTAAATTAATTTTTGTCATCTGTGTTTTTGTATTAAGTTGTGGAAGAAATGCAATCTAATTTTGTAGGAATCTGTATATATATTTATATCCTAAAGTTAGGAATATAATGAGCTATTTTCTTTCTTTGGTTGGTTTTTCTTTTCTAGGTTTTATTTGTGGCTGGCTTGTCTTTTGTTATCGGTTTAGAAAGAACATTTAGATTCTTCTTTCAAAAACACAAAATGAAAGCAACGGGTTTTTTCCTGGGTGGTGTGCTCATAGTTCTCATTGGTTGGCCTTTAATAGGAATGATCCTTGAAATTTATGGGTTCTTCCTATTATTCAGGTAAGACTTGTTTCAAAATACCTTTCTGTGTTGATGTATCTAGGAATAAGTGTATCTTTTTAGTGTTGCAGCATTACAGCTGACAAAGCAGCATCCTTTAAATGTTCACATTTGATAGATTTTTATGTGAAGTTGTTGGTGTACATGTGTGGGGGATGGAAAGTTGGTAAGTACTTTTTCCAAGACTCTGATTTCAGTACCAAACTCAACTGTTATGTTGCTTGTCTAACCAAAGAATTGTAAACCTTCAAAATAATCTGGGAGCCCAAATCATTAGCAGTGCAAAGTTTAAAAATTTCTTAAAAAAAAAAAAAGGCAACTGAGATACATACTTTTTGGTGGGTGTTTTATTCTTTAACAAATGGGGCAAAATACTTGGTTACAGCTTAACATTTCATTGTAACAGTAACCCAGGGAAAATGTTTTCTATTGTTTCATTACACTTGTGCCCTGGTATAGTCAGAACTGCTGGCTCTGGTTAGTATTATCTCAAATGAGTTAAGGAAAGATGAAAATTCTCTCTGTTTTGTTAGGTTTTTTGAACAGCAGTCTTGATACTTATTATAGTTTTCAGTGTGTCATTTAAATTCTTTGTAAATGCAGTTGTAATGGTGAAAGAATTTGACTTGTAACAATCTGTATATAAATATATTTTATCTTTATTTCTGTGGTTGAACTTCCATACTTCACTAAATCAAAGTATGAAATATGCTAGTAAGTACAAAGGGAGGCTTTTAGTTGTTCTTGAACTTCTTTTCAGATTAATGCTGATTAATCTGAGACCCCTAAAATATTTTTGAAGTGTTCAGTTCCTACCTACATAGTACAGTTTCTGATAATCAAAATCAAACCACTGTTCTCATGGTGCTTCCCCCCCCACAATAAAATGGTATGCTAATCTTGTATTTAGTTTAGTTCAAATGTTTGTTTTTTTAAACCTTGACTCCTGCTGAAGACTGATTTCTGGAAATTAATTTTGCAGTTTTAATATATGGCTCTTATTGTTCTACTCTGTTATGCTCAACTCTATCACTGCAGGTGTTTTGAAAATCATAGTATTTAACTGAATACATTGTCACTTCTTACATGTAGCACCTGAGTTTAATCGGCAAGTACAAAGCAAATAGAGTATGTTTTCAACCAAACACTCCCCCTTTTAAAAGATCTCAAAAGAATTATACATTACTAGATCTAAGCAGATAGGGATTATCTGTTGTGGCTAGCAGGGTAAAATAATGTTGAAGGCATTATAGAAGGTCAGTAGGTATCTCTAGGTCACTAAGACTATCCCTTAGCCAGGACTGTATCAACAAGGGTAGATAATCCCAGGTGTGAAAGTTTAACTGATCTGTTTTAATTTAAAACATCTCTGGACTGTCATGTTCTAGTGCTTAATAGTTCTAAAGTGTCTAAATCCTGTGCTACAATTTTAGCTAGTTACTACTTGAAACAGAGCCTTTTGTTCTGCTTCAGTCTTGTTCACTTCAACCATTGCTGTGTGTTCAGCAACTTGCTCCTTTATAAAGAAGTTAAAAATGGACCCTTTCATGAAGTGTCATTCTGTAGGATTCCTGAGGATCCTGGTGTTTAGTTGCATAAGAGAACTTCCTTCGTTATTATTGGTCTCTGAAGGACAGAATTTTCTTAAACTGATGTACTTCTGGATTTCTTAGGGCAGTACATTGTGAGGATGGGCATTGCTGTGTATCTTGATGGTTCTAGTCATGTGGATTAGAATCATAAAATGGTTTGGGTTGGAAGGGACCCCTAAAGGTTATCTAGTCCAGCCCCTTGCAGTGCATGGGGACATCCTCAACTAAATCAGGTTGTTCAGAGCCCCATTAAGCCTGGCCTTGAATGTTTTCATTACCAGGACTTTTATATGGAAGACCTTTATCAAGAGCAATATAGCAGTTCTACTAACTTTACTTGAACTCAGACTATTGTAATGCAAATGTAAACCACTGTATTACACTTCAGTCTCTTGTTTTTTGGACCCCTAAATGAGTTCTACTAGGTGTTCAGATCCCTCAGAACCTTTACTTCTAGGTTGTCATCTTGCCTACCTAGACGACTTCTACAGTCACCTTTCGTGTGTCCTGGTAGCAGAAATTACAGAGCCTCTGTTGTTCACAAACCAACACTTCAGTGCTGGTGATCAAGAAAACTTAAACAAATGACAGGACTGCAAAGATTATTTTTTTTTAAAAAGATGCATTTGAGTGAAAGACAATTATTACTTTACTTTGATTTAGTTGTGTTTATTTAACATGCTGTCACAGGCTTTCCACCAGAGGTTTTTGTCTTGCTGTACTTTCACATGCTCAGATTGCATTCATTGGAGAAGTTTGTTATGGAACAGTATCTCTTGTACTCTAAGCTTCTTTTGGAGCCTTGTTCAGATTACAGGCATCCAAAGTTATGACTAACAGCATCATCCTCCCCATATTGAGTATTTCTTACTCTTGGCAGTTGCTATAATCTGGTACTAGTGGCTTGTGTGCCCTGTATCACAACTTCCTGGGCTACTGCAATAATGTGATCTTAAAAAAAAAAATCTGGGAAAAACTTACTGGTATTGATACTACCTGGAAAATAGTTCTTGCCAGTGTAATGAAGAGGATGATGACTTGTGAAACTTCACTGTTTCCCTGTGGCCCAGTTCTCTTTGCACATTAATCCTTATTCTATGCAGGGAATGTATAGCTCAACAAGAGAACTTGGGATGCTGCTACCAGCTGAACAGCTGCAGTTGACTACAAACAGCTGAGATACTGCTGTAGAAAATTTGGTTTCCTGTTGCAGAGATGAAGTGGACAGTACAGGGGGCTATTCTGTAGGAGCTATGCTAGGCAACATCCCCTGGCTCATGATTGAAATCTGACTTCACATAGATTGGTGAAATAAGTGAATATACAACTCTGTCATTTTCTTTTCTTTAGTTAATAAAAATAATTCTATATATGGTTTCAAATTACTCAGAATTAACTTTACATTGGGTAGTATAAGAATGTATTTCCTATAATGGAAAAAAAGCCTAACTCAAAGTATGTATCGAGAAATCATTTGGGAGCATTTTTCTTGACTAAGTTGGGTGTTAATTTTTTTGAAGAGCTGACAGGGTTGCTAGTTACAAAAAAAAAATTAAGTCTATTTAAAAATAAGTTGTTTCTTTCATGGTTTTATCTTTTCTCTGCTGAATGTACGTTGGTATGTTTGGTAAAATTAACTTGCTGCTAACAAGCTACCAGATTTCATATAATAACCTCCTATTTCTTAATTTTATAGCAATATGAGAGTTTATTAAAAGTAATACAGTCTTCTTATGTCTTACCTAAAGGGGGTTCTTTCCTGTGGTGGTTGGCTTTATCAGAAGAGTTCCAGTTCTTGGATATCTCTTGAATTTACCTGGTATAAGCTCGGTAAGTGTTTGGTACTTGGTGCAGAATTTGAAGCTTGTACAGTTTTGGGGTTTTAGTCCATTGTTATAGCAATAGTAGAAATAAAGCAAATATAACTTAGAGCAGTGACTTCGAGCGTATTCCTGTGTAGTTCTTGTACTGCACAGATTGCCTTCATTCCCAGTTTGAGACTTCTAGATGTAAAAGGAACAAAAGGATATCTTTACAGAAGCTGCCTCTGCTTACATGTGAAGTGGGAAGAGCCCTGGATTGTGACTCAGAATGCTGGGGTTCTGCTTTGTGCTACAGTCTTGGACCTATGTTACCAGATAGGCACAGGACAGTGGCGTGATTTTCCTTTTCTGTCTGTTTAGGAGGACACTCTCTTTTTTGTGTAGTGTTTGGATATATTTATGACAAGTGGCCTGTAAAAGCTATCAGTTTAGTTCAGTGTTAAGCTGCAGCTTGTATGGTGAATCCAGAAAGTCTCATGATGCATAATCATTCATCAAATACATTTAATAAGGTCCACTGTGCCAGACTGTCTTGCTGTTTACTAAGATTTGTATTTTTTTCAAATTAAGGGGTTTTATTTTCTTAGCCAGATAGCCAGGGATTTGAAGGTAATTAACAGGTGCCAGAAAGATTATAATCTAGGGTGCTTCAGTCAACTACTTTTACTGTGCTAATTTCTGTGTGCCTTTTAATACAAGCATTTTTAACTTCGGTTTTGAAAGAACAGTTTTAATAGCTACTACTAAAAAATTATTAGGGGGTATAACTTAGATGTATACAGTCTGTTTAAAAATAAGCATGCAAGATTGTCTGTTCCAATCAGTTAGGCCAAGTTCTGGCTCATAATTCATGATCAATTGAATGTTTCATTTGTCAATTGGCCTTAATTAGTCATATTTCATTTGATCATAATGGGGTTAAATCTCGTTTTAAAAAGATAATTGTTAATGTTTTATTCAAAGCCTACGTAGGCTCAGAAGAGAATCCACAGTAATGGTCAGTTGAAATATCTTACTTGGTCTACTAATGCATGTGTGGCTGATACTGTATTGTTTTGTTTTAATCATTAAGCTAGCAGTGTTATCTGCATTCTTCTCTTTCCTTTTTCATTCTGTTGCATCTTCATGTTGCACTGTTACTGTCAATATGAGAAAAACATGTCATGCAGAAACACAGTTGCAGTGTAAGATTTTTAATTCTCACAAATTTAAATCATGAGACGTTGGTGAGTACTTTTTGACTCTCATTTTCAGTCGCATACTAACTGTGCAACTAGCAAGTAATATTTGAGTAATTTTACCGTACACAAATGTCATACAGCTTAACCTTTTTTGTCTCCTTTCCTACAGCTTGTAGATAAAGTTGGAGAAAGTAACAACATGGTATAATGTCAAGAGGGAAGAAGACTGATTCTAAACTTACTGTATTATTTATAAAATCCTTTTGAAGAATACTCAGCACAAAGATTAAGTTGTGTACAAAGGAAAAGCTTGTTACATTCTTTCCATAACAGTTTAATTTAAAATGTATAGTCAACAATATACATTAGAAAAGAAGCTCAGCAAGTATGCTTCTAGGAAAGTAACTCCAGGGTTCACGAAGTAAGCTGAAGAGCTGCAAGTCACAGAATAACTCATGTTACAACTGTTCGAGATTTTTGTTTTTTTGGAAAACACACTAGTGGTAATGAACCCTTGTGGAATTAACAGTGCCTGTACTTTACCTCCTTATTTTGAAGGTGCAGTAGAGCAAACAGGCCTACACTTTTAAGGGTGACCCAAACTTGTTCAACCCCTCTGTTTGCTATCCTCAGAGTGAAGAAAAAAAAAAAAAAACCAAAAAACCCCAAACAACCAACCACATAAAACCACAGAGAACTTCTTGTGTAACAAGAGATGTGTCTTTGCATGGAGGTTAAGATGACTAGTCATCTTTAAGTGTATTATGACAAAAAAGAAACCCTACACAGTTCTATTGTAAACATTTTTGTAAATATGTGGCTGAAATAAAACATTGTTATCTTAATGTTTCAAAGCCAAATGTAAGTTGATTGTATTTGCCTTCTGTTTCAGAATATGCAATAGGTCAATCTTTAATAACTTCAGTCTTAAATGTTGGTTCTGAACATGTGGAGTTTCAGAGAACTCTGGAAACTATTTGCACTCCTTCCAGTTTGTTCTCCTTGAGTCATGTTATATGTGCATCCAGGTGAGAATGTAGCCCCTTGCCACTAACAGGAGAACCTTGTGAAATATACTTTATTCGCAGAAAAAAAAAAAAAAAGCATTTGGTTTAGGTGCTGACAGCAACTCTGAAATGTATCTTATCTTTTGTTTTTAAATAGCTTCAAGCTAAGGTTTCTTTGTTTACTCTGGAGCTACAAATTGACTTTTATTTTTTACAGTAATAAAATGAAAATTTAAAGCTCTGTCTATGTGAATCTCTGGGGAGAAAATTAATCTAATGGGGCTAGCTAAAGATCAAGTGCCAATCTACCTTTGTTTTGTAACTTGTTGCTTTGGTCATCTTCAAATAACTTAAAACTATCAGTCACAGCAACAACTTTGCTGTTACGGATTTTTTTTTTTAGCTAACCTGTTATAAATGTCCCCTACTAATGGAAGAGTCACATTTCTGCTTCTATTGGAATGTTAAACTTTGTGCACTTTCAATAGATCTAGTGATGTACAAAATGTAATCATTAAGTAAATTGTATTTGTGCAGGCTTCACAGGTTTCTGTTGTGTTAAACTTTCTTTTCCATTAAATGTAATCCTAAAAATTACTGAAATGAAATGGTAGTATGTCAAGTAGCTATGTAGTCTGAAGGTCTAATGACTGGTTTGGGGTTTTTTGTGGTTTTTCCTCTTTATTACGCAGTTAAAATTGGTATTTTCCAAAGTAAGTTATGAAGAATCCTTATACACCAGCCCTTTTGGAAGTTACTATGATGTTTGTGTAAGCCATGTTTTATTTTCATTACAATTGTATAAATATCCACAATCTACTATTTCCAGTGTTTAATTTGCTTCCTTCTCAGACACAAAAGGATTCAGTCTGAAAATTCCACTATATTTTCAATGAATAGCATATGAAAAATCAGTGGGTTTATTTTGTAAATAACAAAATATGGCTATAGTTGCCTGATGGCATGTGGTGTTGTTTACAGACAGGACTAAATATGACTTGTGGCTTCTACCTCAAGAAATAAACCAATTTTAACTGCTCCTATAGATCTATTGTGTGTTAAAATTACTAGAGAATAACACTACAGCGATTTAGCAAAACTCATCTTGATTGCTTTAGTAGAGCACTAGTCTGTACTGTGGGAATTAAGTCCTGTGTAAAGCAGACAGTGTTTGTCATTTACAGTAGAAGTCAGCTACCTGAATATTTTTTTGATCCTGATATTTTAAAAGTAATGTGATGGGAAATGTGGATTGTACTGCATGACTATGGAGCTCTGACTGAAAGCAAGTTTGTTGGTAAGCTGAAGTATCTTCATCAACATGAAAGCTGATACCTTTCAGAGGTGATGAATGTGTTGCTGTACATGATCTTTTTGCTCTCTGAAATGCCAGGATGTAGGCAGATCATCACTTCTATTTAATTCATTGTTTTAAATCAAAAGTCAGTTTTTGTCAGGTGTCAACTGTTGTGAAAAGCGTCTGAGGGAACAAAATTGTATGTTAAATTTAGCATAGTCTTTATCCCTCGAGGTAATGTTGTCTTTGAGACAGTTTCGCAGAGATAAATGTGGGTGGCAGCAAAGGTCTAAATGACTTAGCCTTAAAGTGTTTCTGTCATTGTAAAAATATCTTTAACAGAAACATGCTTGGAACATTTCCTCTTTTAAATGTAATTTATAATTGCTGCTTTAAAAATCATAAGGATGGATCTTATTCTGAGCAAACGAATACTGTAAATATCCTTGTCATACCTTGAATAAATGGGTACCTTTTTGTATGATTTGTTTTTGTGTCTCTGTGTGCACATTTTAAAGTGTTAAGTTTTCCTTTCCTGAGATTAGGGAGTGTATGCTGTTCTAGAGGTGTGCTGTTACTGCTTGGCTATCTTACACTGTTGTGACTTTCATAGTAAATAGTCTTTGATTATTCTAAAAGGGAAAGGTTTCCTCTTTTTCTTACAATAAACCTTTTCCATAAACATCCCCCTTGTAGTCACGTTCCAGTTTCAAACATCACAAGAAAATGTGGAAATTACAGTGTTGTGGGCAGTAGTTGAAGTTACCTCCTTTCCTTTCTGAGGAAGAAAAAAAAAAGGAGAAAAAAGGCACAAGTCTAGAACTTGGAGCAGGTCCTACCGTCTGATTTCAATTTAGCTCAAGGATATGTGTTCTCTATAGCCTGGTGAGTGGCCTGATAAGTAGGCTTATTCTGCAAGCTTGCAGCTCACTGGTGAGGATTTTCAGAGGAAGTAGAACAGCAAAGCAAGCATTTTAATTGGTTGAAGTGCTGCATTGGTGATGTGTCCTGGGTGATGCCCTAAAACTGACTAAAGTTTCAGCCTCTCAACTAACTTACCAAAGTCTGTTATCTCCAAAGAATTGGTATTTCCTAATTGAAAAATAAAAATCTCAGCTACATCTAGTTATACTTGTTAAACTGTGAGAAGTATAATGTTATTCTGTATGCAGTTCCTGGCCAGTTAATTTCAGCAAACAGTTGCCATTTATTAAGCAGGAATACTTTGACTTTGTTATTGTTCATAATATGGTACCACTTCAGTTTAGAATCTGTGTCAAAAGCATTGTAAAGAAAGTTACCTTGTTGCTGCAGTAGATGTCAAGGGCAAGATGTTATTAGGTTACTTTAAAGTGGTTTCCTTGACAGATTTCATGGTAGAAACTCATCTAATTGTTGCCTTTCTGGTTTTCCTGACTAGCGAGCTGGAGTCCACATCCCTAAACAGTATGTATATCTCCCTGCTCTGTCTTTGGGTGTCACTGCAAACCCTTGAACTCCTGTTTCTATTTCTGTGTCTGCCACATTCTGGCTTACTTTGGCTATTACTTCTACCCTTCAGATTGCCATTGCCAGACTAATTTACCCAGCAGAATTTGGCCTTTGTGGCCCACTTGTTCTAAGCTTCACCCCTCTAGTATTGGTCTTGGCATAGTAAAGCATCTTTCAGAAGACTTGTATCTTACACTCAGTCCACCAAAGAGATTCTGTAGCTGCTGTAACTTCTTGCTGAGCCTAATTTCAGCACAAATATTATATGATAAAGCATCTTCCTCAAATATACAAATATTTACAGGAAAATGATAGTACTAATGTGCAGTCACTGTGTGGAATTCATTATCTCAAACTGTTATGATTGATAATTGGGGACATCACCCAAGATCTGTTTTGCATTGATGTGTTTATACCAGTTGTTACTATGTTTAGTTTACCTGTTGGAGCTGTGCATGTAGGCTTTAGCAGATAGCAGTTCTCCTTGTAGTAGTAGTAGTACTGCTTTGCTGGGGAAGGTGATGGATCTCCCATAAAAATACATAGGTTTGAGATATCTTATTGTATATGATGCCAAAAGCTCGTAAAAGCATTGGGTTTTAGCTGACTTACACTAACTTCTCACCTAGAGAAGGTAACTGTTTGTTTAACCTGCTGGTAGGTCTGGGGGTGTCATTAAGGGTCTTATTAAGATCCACGAGCCAAGTTATTCATAAGCAAGACATGGCCGCCTGCACCAGCGTAGCTGACCGCGGGAAGAACGTCGGTGACGCACAACCTCTATTTTTCCTTCTGTTGGTTTTTTTTTTTCTTTCCTCTTTCTCGGTTCCTGTGTCGGGGTCCGAAACGGCCATTCCGCCATCGGAGGCGGCGGCCACCAGGGGGCGCCACGGGGAAGAGAAGCGCCCTGGAGGCGGCAGGCAGGGCCCGGCGCGCGGGGCGTTCGGCGGCTCCCTCAGACAGGCGCAGGCACGAAGCTTGTCCTGCCCGGAGAGGCTGAGGCAGCCAGCGGGGTTACACCTGCCGAGGCGGGGACTGCGCATCAACTGCAAAGAGTAATCTCTCGTGTGGTCGAAGGCAAAATGTGCCTTTTATCGTCGTCTTAAACCAGCCACCCAACAAGCCAACCACCAGCCTGCAGTCCTATAGCCGGTTAAGGGGGACATGGAAAACATCTTGAAAATCTCCGTCTGGTTTGTTTTGTAACTTCTGGAGGCTTTTTAAGCTTGATCTCATCTAGGCCAGGGAACTGCACCATGGCTTTAAAACCCCAAGGCGATGTTGAGTTGTTTTGTAGAGAGCCGCTAGTGCCGAACGGCTGCTCCTCAGCATCTCGCCCAGCTGGCAGGGCCTGGAGTGGGCAGGCTGTGATTAGGGGGCTGGGAAAGCGGCTTCCCCCCACCCAGCTGCCTCCTTTCCTCCAGGCACTCTTCCAGTAACATCAGAGACATTAAGATTTCATATGGATTTCTACAGTTTAATTCTACTGCTTTGAAATGGAACGTGGTTTTGGCCCAAAATATTTTACGCTACTTAAAAAAAAAAAAAAAAAAAATCCAAAAAACCCCCATTAGGTTAGTCTTTAAATATTTAGTTTTCTTATTGAAACCAAGCAGTTCAGTCTTCCAAATGGCCTAGCTGATGGGTTTTTATCATTAACTGCCCAAATCTGCATGTCCAAAGAAGGGTAATAAGCTGGTGGGAAGGATCTGGAACACAAGTTTATGAGAAGCAGCTGAAGGACCTGGGGTTGTTTAGCCTGGAGAAAAGGAGACTCTTTTTTGCTCTCTACAACTACCTGAAAGGAGGTTATAGGAAGGTGGCAGTAATTTTATTCTCCCAAGTAACAAGGGATGGGACAAGAGGAAATGGCCTCAACTTGCACCAGGGGAGTTTTAGATTGGATATTGTGAAAAATTTCTGAACCAAAAGGGCTGTCGAGCACTGGAACAGGATGTCCAAGGAAGTGGTGGAGTCATCATCCCTGGATGTATTTAAAGGATGTATAGATGTGGTGCTGAAGGAAATGGCTTAGGGGTGGATTTAGCAGTGTCAGATTAACAGTTGGACTCGATGACCTTTAAGTTTTTTTCCAACCTAAGTAATTCTATGGACTTATGGGGAGAATTATCTTGAACCTTCTTACCCACTCGCCCGCTCACCCCACCCTGAATAAAACATGACAGCATAAAATGTTAGCTGTTTCCCCTCTCTTACTTTTCTGCCAGTTTCTAAGCAGGCCTGAGGGGGAGAGAAAGAAGCAACTTAACAGTTAGGAAATCTTGGGAGTTACCCTGGATGGGGGAAAATGGGCTGGTGAGGAATTGTGGTGTTTCCCTTAAAAAAGTGGGAGAGTGGGTTAATTTTGATCAGAACTCAGGATTCATGTAGCCTGAGTGCTCAAGCCTCAAAGGGAGCCAGCCAAGGGGGTCAACGCTGCTGACAGCCTCTGAGGTGCTGCAGCCACCTGCAGCATCTCCCTGTGCCCCCATTGCCACCTCTGCTGCACCTAAACTCATTTTAAGTGCCTTTTGAAGGCTTTGCTTCAGAAATGTGACTGATACTTTGCCCACTGCAACACAAAAGAAGTTGGCCCTGTTGTGAGATGAGGCAGATGTGGTGGCCTGCAACATTCTGGAAGAGTCTGTTGGGGTGGGGCCCCACTCCATCCCCATCCTGCCTCACCACTGCTGAGGAGCCTTTGAGGATTGGAGCTAGAAAACAGAATTCTGGAAGAAATGTTGGAAACAAACTTTGTTTTTGGTTAATTCCCAGAGCATAAGTTTTTCTTGCTTCTCAAGGCAGAAATTAGTGACACATTCACAAAGTGCTTATTTTGGAAGAATGTGCAAAATGCTGTTTCCCTGGGTTAGTGGGAATGAAAGGGCGGGAGATGTGTTTATTTGATTCCAATTACCCTCACATATGCAGGCCTCTTCCTTTCAGCCATTTGCTTTGTATTTTCCTGGTTGTCAGGTGTTCTGTGGCTGCTTTCCCCTTTATCTTCTCTCAGAACTCTTGTTTTTTAATGTAGCTTTCTGAGAGCGTAATTATGTTGTTCACTTCTTTGTGAGGATGCCAGCTTAGATGCTTCCTCCCCTTTAGCATCTACAATAATTACTTCCTACTCCCATGCTTTTTAGCTGGGTTTTTAAAACCCAGAACATTCTATTAATGAGTTTAACAGCATAACCTGCACACAGGAGACTTGGCAAGTCCAAGGAGGTGACATAAGGATGGAAATGAGGAAATGAGCACCAGGAGAAGGTGCTACCACAAGAAGCTTTTGCTTCTTTGAAAATAACATCCACTGAAACTTTGCATCTCACTTGAGCCCTTCTGTGAGGCGATGTGTACCCATGATTACAAGAGAGGCCACTCTGCCTTCATTTTTCTTTCTCTACAAAAAATCTTAAATGTTTCTTTTCCAAATTAACAACTAGGAGTTGCAACTGTTTTCCCAGTTTTGCAAGGTAGCTATATGGGAATTACATCCTGCAATTACCTTCTTAATTTTTCCGAAGACTAATTTTAGTTTTGTGACTGAATTCAGGGTTTCCCTGAAGAACATTTTAGATAAAATTTGATGTTTCCTTACTTTAAATATATGCACCAATGCACTTTCATGCAGTTACAGAAACTAGACATGATGGAGTTTTAGTACAAGAACTAAGTAGAAGCATTTCAGAAATATCAAAACACACTATTTTGGTATGTTTGAAAAAGATTTTTTTTTTTTTTTTAATAGCTTTGGAACACATTTCAAAAGGGTTTATATTACTAAAAGCTTTGAAAAATTTTAAACATGAAAAACTGAAATACAATTTTTTATTCAAAACACTTTTGATTGAATTAAAATTGCTTTCCCCACGTTTTAATACAGGAAGTTCTCATTCCATTTCAGAAGGAAAAGAAAATCTCAGAATCCCAGCTTTCTCTTAAATGGAAAATCTGGTTTCTACTCACCTTCACCCTACCCTCTTTATGCAGACTGCGATTGTAAGAGGAAACCTTTGAGAGTGTATCAAGATATGGGCTTGTGCCCTTTGTTCCTTATAGAACTAGAGAATTATACAAGCTGCCTCTTTCAAAAATCTCTGTTTGGTTGTATATCATAGAGCCCTTTCATTTTCCCGATGGTAATTCCTTGTATTTCTGTGGCTAAAATATCAGTTTATTCAGTTCTTGTTTGAATCATGTGCATGACTGGAACCCTTTCAGTCTTCTGCAAAAATTCCATTCACAAGCCCACAGCAAACACAGGAATACTGTGCTCTTCTTCACAGCTTCAGTGCTGACCAGCAAAAGGAATGGAACATAGAAATCACAGGCTGTTGTGGCCACTCTACAAAAATGATCTGTCCCTAGGGTATCACATCTCCTATTCACCTTGTGAATCCCTAGAACTTGTGGAAACACTTTGGACTTGAAGCATATAAATTACCTAATTCTCTCATATCTGTGGAAAACTTACTCATTAAAACTTTAATTAAGTTTAATTAAAGTTTAACAGTGCTGTCAAGCGTTCACGGAATGCTTTGCATTAATGGAAAATCTGGTGTAGAAATGAACAACAGCCTGGTTTATGAAAACAAAATATTCAGAGTGTAGAAAATGTGTGTTATTATTGATAGATCAATACAACTGATTGAATCAGTACAAGTAATGATAAAGTAAATGTCCCTTGCATTATAATTTTTGGAGTGTTGCAGAAGGAAGTGTCACTAGATTGAGGTAATGCAAGCCAACCCTGCAAAAATACGTCTCTTTGGCACATTTACTAATGGCAATTTCAGGTTTTGGGGTGTTGCAGCAAGACGTAAGTTTTGAGGTAAGTTCTGTAGCTTCTCTTGAGTTTTGGTCACCTTTTTCAGATTTTTATTTGCATGTTCAGGGCCAGCTGGACTATCAATAAAAAGATTTCTTTTTAATGTATATCCTAGATAATTTGACGTTTTGCTTTGCACAAATCCTCCATGGTTTAGATAACATTTCTCCTTTCCCTTTCCTTTCCTTCCCCTATTTCTTAGATATGTCCAGGCCATGGACTTTGCTCTGTACCTCAATAGTTGGCAGTAGTTTGAGGATAACTTGAAATGCATCTGTATGGTGGAGCATGTTGCAGAGAACTTAGAAAAAGGGCTAACAGCACAATACTGTTCAGACTGGCAAATTGAGATCTGGTAGTGCTAAAACTGCATTCAAACAGCTTTTGTTCTAGAGGGATCCAGGATACTGAAGTAAGTCTGGAGAAATTGTAGAACCTGTAAGAAGGAATGAAGAAAGATATCCGTATGGACAAATATCACACTGAGGGGCAGACTCCGCATGACTTCTCTGAAAGGAAATCCTGCCGGGCCTATCTAGAAACTTCTCTGAAGGATTCAGTGAACAGGCGGACAGTAGACATCCAGTTGTAGAGCATCTCCCTTATGAGGAAAGGCTGAGGGACTTGGGTATCTTTAACTTGGAGGAGACTGAGGGGTGACCTCACTAATTTTATAAATAAGTCAAGGGTGAGTGTCATGAGGATGGAGCCAGGCTCTTATCAGTGACATCCAAATGGTAGGACAAGGGGCAGTGGGTGCAAGCTGGAACATGGGAGTTTCTGTGTAAACCTAATGAGAAACTTTTCACAGTGAGAGTGACAGAACACTGGAACAGGCTGCCCAGGGAGGCTGTGGAGTCTCCTTCTCTGGAGACATTCAAAACCCACCTGGATGTGTTCCTAATCTAGGTGATCCTGCTCTGGCAGGGGGGTTGGACTGGATGATCTTTTGAGGTCCCTTCCAACCCTAACACTGTGATTCTGTGATTCTG
Source organism: Megaceryle maxima (assembly GCA_024605025.1). Taxonomy (NCBI): domain Eukaryota; kingdom Metazoa; phylum Chordata; class Aves; order Coraciiformes; family Cerylidae; genus Megaceryle; species Megaceryle maxima. The sequence continues at coordinate 20,636 of JANHGN010024755.1, forward strand.
TATAATTGATACAACCACTCTACTTGGATTTCCAAAGGATTTGACAAGGTCCCTTATCAAAGGTTTGTAAATAACGTCCCATCAGAAAGGTGCTTTTATGGTTGCTCTCAGTAATTGGTTAAAAGACAAGAACCAGAAGAGAGTTTGTGCAGTTGAGAAAATGGGAGGGAAATGAAGGCAAATAGAGAAAGGACAGAGTTTGCTGATGAGGTTAAAACTTTCAGAGTAACAGTGTTCAAACATTCAGCCAAACTAGAGCTATCTGTAAAGAGTTGCTTAAGGACCTTATGAAATTCTGTTCACAGTTGTTAAAATAATATATAATAATATCTGCAAGTATAAAATTATGCACATGGCAAAAAAAATTTCCTAAATTTATGTAAACAGTGATGGGTTATGACTCACCTGTTACCTTTCAGGGGCTAAATCTTTTAATTAGATAGTTTTTAAAAATTTCAGTTTGGTTAAGCACTCAGGAACTGTCCAATAAGGAAACAGAATACCCAGCATTATTAGGAAAATAAACAGAGGAAGAACACCAATTAAAAGTAAATATGGTGACCTGCATTTTGAGAGTTTTATGTAGTTCATACCCCCATCCTAAATCAAGGATGATCAAAGTTATGAAGCTGTTTTTCTATTAAGACTAAAAAGATTAGAACTTATCTGGAAAAAGGAGATGACTGATGGAGGATTCAGCAGTAGGCTGTAAACCCACAAGTGACATAGAGGGGATGAATATTTCGATCTTGGTTTGCATTTGCAGTTTCACAGTATCAGAAGGGAGCAAGAGGTGAAATTTCCAAGTGGCAAGTTCAAAAAAACCTAAAATTATGTACGTTTCCATAAAACAGAGGTACCTTGTGGAACTCATTAGCACAAGACCTTGGAGATGCCAAATTTAGCTGAGTTCAAGGAACAATTAAATTAATAGAACAAAAATCCATGAAGAACTGTTAAGCCTAAAGAATCCATCTTTCAGGAAGCCGCTGTGGTACAAACCCCTCAAGGCTGAAAGAGCGTATTAGGCAAGTCCCCTTATGTGCTGATGCTGTTCTTGTAACTCTTCTGTAGGCTTTGTTATTGCCAATTGCCAGAGACAGAATATTGGACTTAATGGACCTTTGGTCTGATCCAGTATGACTGTTCCTATGTGGTGGTTGTAATCTGAAGATAATTCATCACGAATGGATTGAATTGCTCCCATGAGCACTGAGTAGTAGCTCAGTGATGATGAATTGTATCTGTCTGATGCTTCTGGCTGCTTTCTCTGATTCCTGGTTTTTGCTCCATCGTTCTTCTAAATAGATGCTAAAACATTACTGTTCACACAAACTTTTGTTTTGGGTATAGTGTCATTTACCTGTGTTCCTTTGGAATCCAAATTTTTGTAAATCCATTAAATAGCACTTTCTTACCTGGCTGAAGAGTGGTAGAAACAGAGATCTACTTACTTGTGTTTATGTAACCGATCTCTGGCACTGTACAAAAGGGAATAATTCACGTACATCGTGCAAAGCAGAACCTGACACGTTTGATGGTAGCATTGAGATGAAACAGCATTCTACAACTACTCTCAAGCAGATCAGAAAGGAAAAACATTTACAAAAGCAGTAGTAAAGGAAGAAAAGATTAATTGTACAATCAGTAAAGATGAAAGTAAGCACATGGTGAACGTCACACTGTGGTTACACTGGGATTTTCCCTTAAAAACTCATGGTTTCGTTGTACTACTACTGCACAGTTTCACTGGCAGCAGCACTGGTAGAACTAACAAGAGTGGACCAGCCTCTGATGTTTCTTCTTTTGTCTTCAGGTGCTGGTCACCTGCCTGCCAGGTACCTATGCACAGAGATCAGAGATGCAGTAGTACCCAGCAACTGGCTGTAAGATGGCAAGCTGAGGTACGAAGAGCTGTGAAGGTGGCTCTACAGAGACTTCAGCATGGACTAGGCACTGGGTAGTAGGGGGAGGACCCAGAGCCCCACTGTGAAACATCTGGCAATCCCAGCTAGCTCCAAATTGAAGGGGTGGTTGTGGGCCCCTCCTGTGTTCGTTGCCAGTACTAGAGGACTCAGCACAAGTTGTGCACGTAGTGGTGGAAGGCGGAAGGCCTGGCTTGCAGCAGCCAGAGAGCTGAAGGGCTTGCTGGTGATGGGAGGGATAAACGGCGAGGTGTGTGGTGTCTGGCAACTTGGACTCAAGAAGGAGGAAATGACTCAGAGACGAAAAACGATGAGTTTCTGAACGTTTGTAAAGGGACAGGGGGAAGGAGAACGTGTTACCCCCAGTATAGATGACAGTGAAAGCATTTAATTGTCCCTGCTTGGCAGGCGCAGCGCATAATGCGGGGCCATTTTAGGGACGAGCCACAGACCACGGGCTGACCCTGGGAGCCGACCTGCCCCCTGCGGATCGGTTGCGGGCATTGTGTTAGCTGCCCCCATGCCCGAACGGGGCGCTGCCGGTGCTTCCCTGGGGCGAGGCGGCCCGCCGGGAGGTGTGCGTGCCCGCCAGGAGGAGCCAGGCGGGGCGGCCCGCAGCCCCTCGCTGCTTTCCTCGGCGACGGCCGCCGTGCGCGCCGCCCTTGCCCGCTGATGCAATCGGAGCCCGCAAGCGGCGGCGGCGGCAGTAGCAGCAGCAGAGGCAGCAGCAGCCGCCGCCCCGGCGGTACCCCCAGGCGGATCGGGCTGCCCTGATCCCGCGCAGCGCACCGCCGCCGTGAGCCGCCCCCGGGGGCTCGCCGATCCGCAGGGCTCCAGCGCTGCCCGAAACGACCGGCGGCCCGCCGAGAGCCCGCTCCGCCGCGGCAGGGAGAGACCCCCCCGTTTGGCAGCATGATCAAGGTAAGCGGAGCAGGTTTCCTGCCAGAATCCCCTCGTCCATCCTTCGGTGGGTTGAGGAGTAGCAGAGGGACTTTTCCCGGGTAAACAGGGAAGCGGTAGTGTATTGATTTGTATTTATGGATTTTAATGCTTTTATCTGTTTTTCATGCTTTGCGAAGGAGATTTCTGTCCTCGAGAGATTTATTGTTGAGATTCGGAATCAGGGTGTGTGTGATTCTTTCTCTTTCCATGTTCTTTTCGTTGCAGGCAGAATGTGTGGAAAAGAGCTAGTTAGTGGGGAGACAGAAGAGGGGGAAGGGAAGGTGCATCTTTTTCTAGAGGGGGGGAATTTCTTACTGTTTATTTGTAACACAGGACTCTTAATGATTAAAGAGAAAAAAAAAAAAAACTGCAAAGGGTATGGTCTCCTGGCAGACACCATGCCTTTTTATGCCTATGAGTATATTACAGTTTTTATGTTTGCCACTGCACTAAAATAGACTACGGGTAAAACCCAGTAAACTGTATTTAGAGGTTTTGAGTAATTTCAGAACTAACTTCAAATAATGGAAGAGGAGTTGTCGGTACAAAACACTGGTGTGAGAGCTGACCATCTGTGGGAACTGTCTTTATAAATATCATGTTTATTCTCTTCTGCTTAGTGAGGCTGATCTGGGGATTAAAAAGAAGTCTTCCCTGTCAAGACAAAGGGCGTGGGAGATAGTACAGGGGCTTTTCAATTAGATTGAGGGAACATCACAGCAACTTTATGCCCTGTGGAACAGCTGCCCTAAGAATAATTCTTGGATTTTGAAGGTCTGCACCAGGCTGACTTAACAGCTGCAGCCTGATGCCAAAGTTAACAGCTGAGGATAACAACACTGAGTTATACGCTCTGCTTGGGTAGCTATAACAGATGGAATATGGTCACAACAGGTATGTGACTCACAGGTGCCTCCCTAGCTCCTCTCTGCCATTGATGACAGGTGTTACTCTCATCTCATCCCAAGTCTCATCAACATTGCTCTCTCCTGGGTGGGTTTAGCAGTGGTACAAGGTGCTACTGATAATGACAGGGCTAGAATGGGTTAGTGTTCTGGAGGAGCCTTAGAAGGCTCTGATTAGTCCCATTTGCACTTTCTGCAACTGGAGAGTGGCAGACCAGACATGGCACAAAACTGATCTGAAACTGCCCAAGCAGCTGCCCCCAGCCAGAACACTTCAGGCCTGAATGCAAGCATGTCAAGGAGTGAGACAGACTGTTGTGGTTTATATCAGTTTTAATGTTATATCACTTTTAACGTACCTGTTGTGTGTCTAGGAAAGAGGGCATGACCTCAGTGTCCAGGGTGTTATCCAGCACCTAGCAGTAATGCCCTGGCATGCCTGTGAGAAAAAAAGCAAGCCATAGACTTACCTGCCTGTTTGCTCTGAAGCAGTGCTGGTACCTCATTGGGTTCTTCTCACCTGCACAAAACTTTGTATTTTTACTGTAGAAAAGGCAGCATGAAGTAATAGCTACATCAGTAAAAGTACACTCTTGTGGCCTGTAAGTAGCATAGCCTTGGGTAAGTCTGTTTTGTCTGAGCCTTTACCCTTTATTTGCCTCATCTGTTCAGACTGTAAGCTCTTCAGGGCTATGGCTGTCACTGTGTATTTGTAGAGAATGTATCAAAGGTGCAGGAAATTATCATTTGATTATCACAATGCCTCTGCAAAACCCAGTAACTTTATAAAAGCACCGGTAAGCAACAGCATTATTACAGCTCCTAATTCCTTCATCTCCCCCTTCATCATTTCCTGCTTTTAGTCACAAACCCTTTCTTTCTCTTGGAACCATTTCCAGACCAACCTCAGCCTTCTCTTTCTGGCCTGTTTAAAGGGATGTTGTGTATAAGAAAGGAATTATGCCTCTGGTTTCTGCAATCCTGCCTTGTCTACCTATTGCACTGATTGTTACTGACAGGCCTAGCGCTCACAGCGTTGTGTCATCCAGTGGATATTCTGGGTTTTTTCCCATGGAAATTGAGTATTGAAATCTACAGCAAAATGATAGGTAAAAAAAAAAAAAAAATAAA
>JANHGN010024756.1:9099-114191 GCA_024605025.1 Megaceryle maxima
TGGGAAGTGAATGCTTTGTTAATTATAAGTGGATATGCCAAGCCAGGAGTTTTTTAAAATATTTTTTCATTTTTAAAATAAGTTAATTTTTTTTTTTTTTTTTTTTTTTTTTTTAAATATTTCCTGGGTGTAGAGGTAACAAGAGAGCTGTGGGTGAAAGAGGGATGTTGCTGTGCTGGTAGTCCTATGGTTGGCCACCTGGGCCAATGTCTGTCTTATTTGGGAGGCCAGGCCAGGCTACATCCCAGACCTGATCTCACAGTTTGTGGCACTGGAAGGTCTCCAGCCTCACCAGTGATGACACTAATGACATTTTTTTTTACCCTGTGATTGTGTGTGTCCCTTCACATTGCACATGGCTTTTATTGCATCTGTAGGAGACTGAGACTGGAATCTCCTAAAGGCTATCGTGGGCTATGAGCAGACCAAAAACCTAGTCTAAAGTATGAACCAAAAGCACATCTCCAGCTCTGCTGTGACTGTCTGTGCACACTCTTCATCATGCTAAACCTCCAAGTCAGTCCCATTCATAGCACCGTGTTTACTTCTCTACCTGACACAACACTTTTCAGTTCATGTAGTAGCTTGTCCTGCAAGTCCCCATCCCTGTGACTCTTCCTCCTAAAAGCAACTACACCAACTCTTTCGTGTCTAGCTTAAAAATAAGCTGTGCCTTGAAGTCATCTATTTATGCCTTTTTGGTTGTAGTTTTATTGAAAAAGCTGGTATTAACATATTTATATTTTTATTCAACAACAGTTAGCTAATTTGTGCAACACAAAGAATGCAGCCATGAACAACAGCTTTCAAAACAATCAGATTTACCAACTTTACCATCACTTACTCTACACCACTGAAAGCTCGAACTAAAAAGAGAAAGTTGGAAACGTTCACAATGACGATGTTAACTTTCCATACATTCAAGAAACCAGGAAACCGATCTGTAGTAGGGATGTCAAAGACAGGAACGGAATACTGGTCTTTGAAAGGCTTCTATTTATTTCCTCTATAATCACTTCATAGTAGTTTGGTTGGGTATTTAATTAGTTTTATAAAGCTCCAAAGATATATTTATTTAATTTTAACACTTTCTTTTTGGTACCCAAAGCTGTAACAGAGTAAGGTACTTCAAATTGCAAACAAAAAATTGTTGTATTAAGATCTGCTTTATAATAAGCTATCTATAGAGTCTTAATTGATAATGTTAAAAGATAAATATATGTATTGTAGTACTTCTAGATGTAATTGCCAATGTAAGCTGATAGCTTTTTTTTTCTTTTTTTGAACTGCAAAGGTTAATGGAGGAGGACAAAAGTCAAAGAAATTGTATGTCACCTTTGAAGCAGCAGTTTGGCATTAACAAGTTTTCTATACAATTTACCACATTCTTAAACCTTTTTACAAGGAAAAGGAAAAAAGAAAAGCAATTTTGTTAAATTTCATTAGAATAAGTATGTACATATACTGTCCATGCCTGCTACAGCATACAGTATTTTATAAGCAAACATTCCTCATTTGCCTTAAAATTAACCTACACATTTCATACTGTATGTGCTTAGTGTGGCTGGAAACCGGTGCACATGCGTTTGTGCTTCTACACACAAAATATACAGCATTGATCTAGAAAACTTCAAACATACAGTTTTCATGTGTTGTGTTAAGATGTCATGTAAAGGCTGTATGTGGACTTGGGTTTTCTTTAGTTCTCATAAGCAGATTTTCACCCACCCTTTCCCCCAAACCAAAATACAAAAGCATGCAGATCCCTTCACCAGTACATTCTCCACTTACCAAGAAATCAGTGCATAATGGCTTAAAGACTTTTTTTTTTTTTCTGAGTTTTATTATAGGCAGATTAACAGGTCATCTGAGTTGGGCTGTTTTATTCATGGTTTGAGGAGAAATTCTTTGGGATATTAATATTTTTCTGCCAGAACTGTTAGGGATGCAGCAGCATTTTCTTTTCCTGGATCAAGAGGACTCCCTGCCCACTGCATGGTTCCTGTGTAATTCCTGCATGTGCTACACCGATTGCATGTACTTTCCTTTTCCAGTTACATCACTATTCATTTTAAAACAGAGAGAGATCTAACAGTATTTATGTGGAAGAAGGTTTTGTTTGGTTTGGAGTTTTTTATTTTTCATGTTTCTCCAGGAATAATTTTGTCTCCCAGCAGTGGACTCATTCAAAAGCGTTAAAATTTGCTGAGCAGTGCAGCATCTCACAGTGCCACTCTTTTTACAGTTACAGATACCATGGTATTGCCTGCCTCCCCCAAAGGCCAGCATTAAAATAACCATGCTGCAATCAACAAACGAGGGAATTTCTCAGGTGTCTAGCAGTGATGTACTTTGTTCCCACTGAAGTCAATCGTTGCCTTCAAGGACAGCACTTCTAGCAAAGGTTTCCAGATCTCCAACTCCCGAACGGTAGGATGGGATTATGTGTTAACTGCCAAGCGGTGTCTCACCAGCCAATCCCTCTGGAGTGGCAATACCAAATATTTTAATAGTCCTCCACGTGATGAAGATATTAGTTAATGTTCTAAACAGAGCAAAGAGATCTAAGGAGAAAAAACTTCTTAAAATAAGTTGTCTGAGTAACTATACCAGTCTGTCACTTATTTACTCAGGAAGTTGAGGCACAAAGTAACGTGAACAAATAAATAAATAGGAGGGTATTGTAAAGAAGGGAATGGGACGGGTAAGGCAGGGCACTTCTTCACCAGCAGGGATTCTGCTTCCAGTTATTATTGTCATGAGGCCCTTCCAATGTGCCATGTGCTCTAAAGGGACATGGCTATTCATTCACTCAAATAGGCCTGGCTTAGCTGAAAGACAGGAAAATGTTATTGAAAAAAAGTAATCAGCAGATTGGTGCAAAAAGCTCTAACAATGTGGTAAATGCTGTGGACTGCAAAAGCAGGCATGGCACCTGAACAGCATGGTCCTTTGAACCACTGAGACCATTGAAAGGACTGACGGGAGTTGAGGAGTCCGAGCCCTCCTCAGGAACACTCCCAAAGTGAATAAATACCCCTGTTTGATTAAAGGAACCAATACAGACCACAGTACTGGATTTGCAGTTGTGCCTTTTACTCATACAGTTGCAGTGATGGAAAATAGTTGGCTTGCCACCAATAACAATACAGGCTGAGGGATGAAAGGATGCAACCTACAAATCCCACCAGAGAAGACACAATTTTTGTGACGATCACATCCTTCTACAACTCTCAAGAGGCTGGTTTGTAAATATATAGAGATATTGATAAATCTAGTGCATTTCTGAGTTCACTTTATCCTGAAATATGTACAGATTGTTTGTCGCTGCTATAGCAATGATGTTCTCAGTTGGGTGCCACGCTGTGTGCAAGATCTTCTTAGTAAAGTCCAAACTGTCAACACTGATGTCGTCTTTCCTCCGTTTGCCTCCGACGCAGACTCTCCGGGGCTTAAGAATAGCTCGTGGTTTACTGCTCTCACGGGATGCCTCCAAGGTAACATCCCGTTTGGTATTTCGGTCAAACATTCGAAAAAAGTTGTTATATGCACCTGTCATTATCACACTGTAGAGAGCAAGAGAGAGAGAGAAAACAAAGACAGTTAAACAGCAGCTTGTGGGAAGTCTATTAACATCACTAGATCAGAACAACTGAGCTTTAACCTTAGGGTAAGATATCTTCAGTTTTCAGCTGGGAAAGAACATAAAAGGATTTTTCCCAGGACTCCCCAGAGTGAATAGTTTTCTTCTACCAATGTCTTCCCTTTCCCTATTAGAGTATTCAATGAAAATTACAGTTACCTCAAAACTCCCATCTTGAAGCATCCACAAATGTCAGGACCTTGACACCATGAGATTGACTTCACAAGCCAATGAAGTTATATGTTTCAATTAGTTATTTTAAATTACCCTCCAGATTTTTATGAGTGTTTAAGGACCATATATTTCAGGGTTTTTTTTCTCCAGAGCTTTACCTTTTCTGTCAGTTGAGAATTATCATGATTCCAGAAACAGTCTTAAAAAAAAAAATAAATCCCAGTATTTCAAACCTTTTGATACAATACTAAGACTTAGTGCAAAGTTATGTATTTTAATGAGTATTTTGAAGAAAGTTGTTTTGAAAGGTTGAGTTTGCACAAGCAGATTCTTTTCTGAAACCATAGACCTTGCAAGTTTGGGCACCATTAAAATTTGTATCTGCAATGATTCTTAGAAATAAACACACTGATAAACTGCATTCTGTCATCTCTTGTATGAAGTCTGAATGAAGCTTCAAGTCAGGATACATTTCTGGGTCTGGGAGAAAGGGACAGAAAACATAACTTGATATGTATAAAAATTACCCCATTAATCAGCTTGCAGTTTGAAATAATGGATTGCCAGTTGCTTCATTCCCCCAGTCCCTAGGGGAGGATATTTTGTCACTAACTTTAATGAATTCAGGATTTCATCCGTGGCCTTCTGGTTATTGGATTAGCATAATCATGGGTTTCAGCGCCTTGTTCAAAAGCTCACCCCCTGTGAACTTTTTTCCATATGTGAAGCCAGGGCTGCACTCTATTCTTCCATCCCAGCCTCAAACAGGGTGTTTTTTTTCTGAATGTCCATTCTGGAAGGGGAATCCACCTCAAACACTCAGGTTTCCACAGGAAAAGCTGTATAGTTCTAAGACTCAGGCAATCAGGAGCTATTTGCCTTTCTAGTATAGCCCAACAGAGCGTATTTCATGTGCTTTGCATGTAACAAACTAACCCCCATCTCAAATGTCAGTTACTTTAGCACTTTGCATTTGTTTCCCACTGGGGCAGAATCTGCACTGAGGAGCACACTGGCCAGGAAACCACAGTACATGCAACCGTGGAAAAATTCAGAGGTATAAACTATACCCTCCACCATACAGATGCTCAATGGCTGATTACATTACATGCTTTTGGATTCAGGAGCAGTCTTATGCTATGTGCACAGCCTCCAGTCAGTGATGCCTTGATCTCATTTGGGGTCATTAGGAGTTTCTATAATATAAACGAATAATACACCAAAAACTGCACAAATGGGAGCTGTATAGCTAACACCTGCACTACAGCTATTGACTGACAGCAGCTCTGCTTGCTTCAGAGCCACTGCAGGGTAACTAGAGTGGCTGAGCTGGATTTGTATGCTGTGACTTACTAGTAGGATTTCCAGCTCCATCCTGCTTCCATGTTTGCTGATGGCATAGTGGAGTCTGATGACAGCTAATTCCACACTGAGCTTTGTGCAGCTCCTGAAGTGCTAAAGGAAACTGCCACAGATAGAGGCAGAGCAGAGAGACCCAGCACACACTGCCCTCAGCACTAGCACACCTACAGCCTTCACCCTGTTCAGAAGCTGCTGTCCTGAGGTCTGCAGGCAGCACACTGCTGCTCTGCTGCTGAGGTTGGGGCTGGGCAACAGAGGCCATATGTGGCTGCAGCCAGCCCTGGCAGGGAGCTGCCTCACAGCTCTCCTGAAGCAGTTCCTGCTCTTTGAGTTGTCTGCAGTGAGGTTTCTCTTAACCTTCTCACCCACAAAGTCCTGGCACAATGCTGCCTAGTAAGGCACAAGATAACAAGCTCACAAGCTAAAACAAAGTGAAAGTCAGTGTGACAGCCTGATAAAATGTATCCCAGAAGCTGCAGAAAGCCCATTGATCAAGATTAGTGCCTATTTCAGAAACTGAATCAACAGCAGTAAATTTAATGTTTCACTCCTTCCAAATCACCATGTCCTGTCATTATGGTTCCTGCTGTAATGGTTATTCACAACATGAAAAAGTCAAGGCTATTTTATATCTTGGCACTAATATACACAGTACAGCACAGTACTATTTTTTTTTTTTTTTAATACCAGGCAAAATTTAGAAACAGGTTCATAACACTGGGGCACCCTGTGCCATGGGCTGCAGAGCTGTGGTTCCCAGGGGAATGAGGAGCATTCCCCCCTCCTAATGAAGGCAGGAGCTGTCAGGGGAGCAGTTTCCACACAGGCAGTACACCAAATGCACAGAGAGGTGTTTGTCAAGAATGTTATTTTAGGAGGTTTGGCTTGCAGTAAAACTGCCTTTACAGTCCATTTGCTTTTTAATTTCTTGAACTCTTGCATATTTTTAAAAGTCTGCTTTCTTCAGTTGGATTTACTGCAGTTATTTTTTTAAACATATGTAGATGACTACTTTTCATGCTGGCCCTGTTTTTCTGCAGTTTAATGGCTCAGTAAAAAATAGCATTATGTAAATGAGAAAGTGCCCATTCTTGTTCAAGGTCACAAACACAGATGGATTATAACCTTACCTGCTGCTTAAAATAACAATAAAGAGAGTGAGGACTAGATGTAAGCCTGCAATTTATGCCCATTCAGGAAAATATAATGTACAATAATGGAATGGGTATGTAATAAGGAGAAGTTTATATATATATATACACATTAGAATAAAAATTGTAGCCGAGTACAGCAAGTCTGTTGTGTATTTCCAGACTCTGCTCTGCACAGAAGTGTTATGACAAGTGCTTGCACAAAGCCCTTGCAAGTGGGGCTGGTTCAAGAAACCAAAGCAAGCTCCTCAACCAAAACACCACCCACTAATTCATAGATGTGTAAGGGAGCAGCCCAGGAAAGCTCTGTCCAACCACCTTTAATTTTCTTTAGAAAGAAGGTTTACAGGTTGTGCTATACATGGTCAGAGGTACCATCATCTCAGCCATGAAAGGGTATTCAGGATGCAGAACACGCTCCAATGCACCATGAGGAGAGGTGCACTGAGCTCAGGCTGGAGCAAAGCTGCCGATAGACTGCACCCAGCTCACACCACCACAGCTACTGGCAGCATGGTAAAAATAATTTCTTTTAAAAGGCAAAAAAAAACAAAGAAAAGAAGCAGGGAAAAGGCCCACTGGCAGCAACACAGCTACTGCTGCCTATATTTCATGCATCAACAGCTTAGCCAGCGCTCCGGAGAGGCAACACCCTGTATTATCTTCAGGGCCCGAGATGCACTCACACAGCTCCACCCACACTAACCCTCCTGTGCTGCCCCATGAGGGGAACATGTTTTCCTCTCCACGTGATGCTGTTCTGTAGAGCACATGGAGTACTTTGTGCTCCCACTTTCATGGCTGCTCCAAGCAAGATCTGAGGGCTTCTGGCAGTTCTTCAGGTGTGTGTGTGTTTTATACGACAATGCAAAGTTCATCCAGCCTGCACTGACAACTGGGGCATTCTTACACAGTAATGACATGGTCTGAGGCATCTCACCACCAAACTTCAGTCCACATGCAGGGTCACTATGCCCCAAAGTCTGTTGTTTGGTTTTTTTTTCTTTACAAGCAGGACAAATCTATTCTTTCAGAAGATAAAAGGAGAAGGAGGAAACCCCCATGCAGACCAATCCTACTTTTATTGATTGGCTTTTTTTCTTGCTCCCTCCCTAGTTGCCATTCTGCTGTGTTTTTTTCTCTTTCTTCCCCTCAACTTCTGACTGTGGTCTTTATCACACTTTCCAGGTAGATTTTCCTTTTCCCTTCTTTTCCTTCTCCCCTCCCCTTTTTCCATTTCCTTCTATAGTGCTCTGTAACTTTTTTTTAAAAAAAGACCTTATGTGACTCTCTCTGCCCTGCCAGTGAAGTATCCTCCTTAGCTTCATCATCTGTACCCTGCTCTGTCTTGTCTCTTCTAATTCAGTTTGTCATTTCCCTTTCTCTGATCCTCTTTCTCCCCTCTCATTTCTTCATTTTACTTCTGGAGGTCCCACTGATCACCCTTTCTTTGTGATATTCCACTACCTCCAGTCTTGCTTACTCTCACTGCTCAATTTAGGGCTGGAATTTTAGGGTCTACAGAAGCACCCTATTCACTGTTGATGGCTTCAGCTCTTTAAGCATCTAAAACTTCAAAACATCTGGCTCTCAATATTTTGGTTCTGGTAACGACTCTTTATTAAATGAAATGCTTCAGTACGTGGCTTTCCCCCTTAAAAGTTCTGCTTCTTTTGGAAGGTCAACAAATTCTCTACTTCACCAATCTCAAATGCATCCAAATAGGATTTCACCATTTGTACTAAACTGCAATGAGATCTTCCACAATGTTTTTCAGGCATTGATATTTCATCAAACATGTCAGTCACTAAGAATTGGCACATCTCTGTCTTTCTCATATCCATTATTCCCATACTTTGTCCAGATTTCTTTATTGCAAGCCAAGCTCTTAAATGCCATCCATGTTGTGACCATCCTTGCACACAACAGTTTTTATAAAAATTGCTCCATTCAGCTGCCTTCCTGGATCTCAGGGATCCCCTGAAGTTCTGAGGATTATCAGCTTGCTTTTAAAACCAAACCATACTTGCTTCATGTTGTTTTGTATTTGTTTTGATGTTGGTTTGTTTTTTTTTTTTTTTTAAATACATTTTTGTAATAATTTGGGGCTAGCCCAGCCTAGGATTAGTCTTCCTAGATGCACAGAAATTTTTGTTCACCTGCAGATTTCTATTACCTGAAGAGATTCAGCTCATGTAATCATTCCCCTCTTTTACTGTTGCTCAAGAGACCATGGAAGCAACAGGATGGTGTGACAGGACTAAGGCTGGGCAGGAATTCAAGGACCAGCACACACCAGACATAAGGATGACAGAAAACCAGCCCAGCTAATCTGCCCCTCACTACAAATGTGGCAGCAGAACATCATTCCTTGAGGCAAAAGAGGCAGAACACTGAATTCAAGAACACTCAGAGAGCAGCTTCTACCAGAGCCTACCACCAGACTTGCAAATCTTTGCAAAGGAGTCCATCAAGGCACCCAGCATGAAAAGGGACCATATCTTTGACCTGAAACTGTCTCCTCAATTATAATTTTATCCCATAAATTTGCAAGATTTCACTACCACATGTAGCAGTGCAGAACAACACATCTGCAGTCTCCTGGGACTGACACACAACATTCACCAGATCTGGTTCCATGACAAGCTGATCTTGTATCTTATGAGAAGAAAGGATTTGTTCCAGGAAATCTCTTCAAAAACATTTTCATTCCTATTAATGAGATTTATTACAACAAAGGGAAAGGAGGAAGCACTGCTGCAAGTGGGGGGGCGGCTGCTGGCATATTGGGGAATTTTCCTTTATGCGGTGCTGAGGGAAGCAACTGACTCTCTACAACAAAGAAGGAACTTTCTTAAATCTCCTGAGGATTATGCTGATGGAAAAGCTTGAGACACTAGATTCAGGCACTCTGGTACTGCTGGTTGGGATAAGACTGGGAATAAGAACAGGGGATCCCCAAGTCCTTCCAACCTAATATTTGACATGCCGAGCCTTGAGAACAAAACAATGTCTTCTACCTCTCCAGCATGGAGCATGCTGCCAGACAGGAACAGACCTTCAACATCTCATCCACTGGGACCTGCCAATTCTGCCTGATTACAATGAAGGTTGATGGATATTCAGTGGAATGAATGACAGCTCAGTAGGAAAGGATGGACTGAACAGTTGTATGTGACTTCACTCATCTGCTTACAGCATATCACTTAGCATGATGGTATTCAGAAGTCTCCCTGGAAGAGTTCCCATGCACCCGTTCATTTGAAATCTTTAAAAAAAGAACACTAATTTAAGGTATTCCCTCACTACCATGTAGAATTGCTATTTTATTTCTTTTACTAGCTTCTTTAACAAACAAGCAGCTGCAAAATTTGAGGTAAAACTGAAAGAACAAAATGTTTGGTTGACAGTGGGAAGAAAACAGCATCTTGCAGGTCATTATTAAAAGACCTGACTTCAGAAGTGAATGGAAGAACTAAATTAAATCACTGTATAAATAGAGCTCACATATTCTACGTAGTCATGTAATGATGTATATACAATAAAGATGGCATGATTTTAATGTAATATACTCAAGTACAGATAATATGTGCTCCTCTGGCTGAATTAGTATAAGACCCCTGCTTGACTCCCTCCCCTGACCGCTGTTGCCAAAGTACATAGTGATTAATGTGCCCTTCAGCAAATGAGATCAGCTCTGTCTGATTGTATTAGTTCCTGTTCATTGGAGTAACTGAGCATCAATCACGTTCTAATCAGAGCTCATGTACATTGATTTTTTTTTTGTAAACAGCCTCACCATCAGGTTCTATCATAGCCTAGATTAACTCCTTAGCAATGACAAAAATTAATAAAAAGTGTTTTCAACTGAACAATCCTGTCAATTTAAATTGTCATTGTAACTTTAAAGTCTGCAAAAGATAAAAATAGCATGCTTAGAACTGCAGTTATTACTGTTATGTATACATATCAATAATATAAATACCATACTGCAGCATCCTTTAAGGGTACCATTGTTAACAGGCATTGCTTATCTTCACCAGTAATGCTTTTTAAAGAAATACATACAAAAAGGATCAAACTAAGTGTCCTTACCATTCAAATGAACTGTTCTTTAAGAGTTACTGGTACCCAAATATAATTTAAATTATGATCCACCAAAAAAAAAAATTAAAATCTTGTAGTGTGCAGCAAAACAGTAAAATACTTGTCACACATACACAGAAGCAAGAAGCTCAGAAGAGTGAACATTCATCAAAGGATGAGTATTAGTGCTGACACATTTGACTCTTATAAAGAAACAACTTAATTAAAGAGAATCCTTATCTTCCATCAAATGCTGCCAGCTACTCTACTCAACAGCTTCTTAGAATCAAGAGCAGTGTATTAGTGACAAATTTGCTAACTGTGCATGACTAACAACACCTCAGTGTCTGGGCAGTACAATAAAGGAGGCCCTTGTAATCTAATGTTCCCACTTAATAATTACTCACTGTGTTTATCTTTCTGATCTGTCAGTAGGAACAAAAATATTATACTCACTTTAAATCCTGATATTGAATAATATTTCTATTATTATAATGTAACTATCCAGAGAGTGGTCTTAATGTATTAATGGGGACAGCAGCACTTCATCTGACTACAGAAAAAAGACTCTGGGCCTGGGAACACATGGCTGTCCATCCTGTACAATGCACTGGGAAATCCCATCAAGGATGATTAGCACTGTCCATAGTTCCAAGAAATGCTTTAATTTTGGTATTTCTAGTAGGACCAAGCTCAAGCAGTAACCAGTCTACGGAGACAAAGCTCTGATAAAAAATCCATTTGTGCACAGGTTTGGGAGGTTCGGAGAAAAGCCCCAAAACCTGGATCTTCCCCTAAAACTACTGTGGGTCATTCCCAATTTCTGACCACATCAAAGCCACTTCCACAACAGCTGGTGCCCAAGTCTCAATGATAGCAATCTGAGAAGTATTCTGCCCAGTGTGATCCACCTATCTCATTTGAAATGGTCAGCAGTTTGTATCACAGGGCATAGCAATGCCAAGTTAATCCTTCTCATAACACACATTACCCTTGTGTAAAGTCAACAGAGATAATAGAAGTGTATCATTTCATTTGCATAATAAATGACATAAGGTAAAAGTTTTATTTCTTAGTAAAGACAGCATCTCTCAATTCGGCAGGTACAAGAACTGAGGAAAAGTAGTCCAAAGAGAAGATGCCCCTTGAACAAGTGTTCAAGCATTACACTTCATCTGCATTTGTGGAACACAGGTCTGAAAAAGACCTTGTTCTGCACTTCCAAGTTCAGACACTTGTCACTTTAACCAATGTCTCATATAGCTGCTTTCACAAATTTCCTGAGCGCCATCATCAAAACAGTTGGGCTTCTTACATCTCCACTACTCAGGATGGGAAGACTACTCCACACTCTCACTGTCTGAACAGGTATGAACTACCTCTAATTTCTAGGCTATAATTACCTGTTGTCACTCATACTTATTTGGTGTTGTGTCATTATCTTTCACATTTATCTTAGCGAGAATCTCTTCCTCCCTGTGTATAACTCCTTGATATACTTAACTAGAAGCAAGTATAAGTTTGGCTTCTCTTTTGCTAATCTGGTCAAAACCAAACTCCTGTCCTCTCCTTTCTTTGGAGCAGCTGCCCAATTATTTCATCCTCCTTGGAGATGAGGAACAAGAAACATGTAACCACAGTCTGAAGGTCTTTGAATAAGACCCTAACATAATGTCACCACTACTCCTTTCTCTGCTGGATATCCCAGTCTTGTGTGTTCAAGGATGATATTTGCCTTTTTCACAGCTGCCCCATGCTCTGTTTCATAGTCCTTGCCCAGTCCAAGGGGACAGGTCTGCTTCAAATAAAATGAGATGGACCGTTTTTCTCCTTCCCAAATAAGAGGCTAAGTGAGCTGAAGGCACAGTTCCAGGCTCTCAGCAAGTGCCAAACTTTTGCCTCTTGGCTCCTAGCTCTTCTGAGCCAGGAGTTACCATATGCCATTCAAAATTGGCTCCAATGCTCTCTTTCACGTGCATTTTGTGCATTACTAATCCCTTCCACAGACACCTAGCGTATGAATGTCCTTGTGAGTTGTTTCCAACTGATAAGATGAAGGTTTGTTTTTTCTTTTAACTGAAATCCTCACTTTAGATTATACGCTTGGATTTCATCCATTTTGATTATCCCAGTCCCCTTGGCTGCTCAAGTTTTTGCTGTACAATAGTCCTACTTCCTAAAGTACTGCCATCATTTGCTAACGTTGTGGTATTAGCTCACACTCTCTGACTTGCTGTGACAATACTTCTCATTAAAATATTCAACAACATATTTTGTCCAAGATAAAAACAAGAACGTCTCCTTCAGTGCATAGGGAAAAGGACTCCTCTCATGGAGGTAGGTGTCAGAAGAAACTGTCATTTGGCAGCAGTTTGCAGAGAATCAGTGGGTACGTGTGATTGTCTTTCCTTGCTCCCTGTCTCCAGTAAATGAACTGACTTTCTGAAGCAGCTCATGTGTAAATACAGAATCACATAAGATTCCTTAGTGTGTTGGTGGGTCTGCCTGAGTTGGCAGCGTTCTTTTTAACTTTTGCAGCCTACTTATGGTTTTGGTGAAAACGGACATCCTCTGAGGCTAAGCCAAGATTAACGAGGTATACATCATGTCTAAGGAGGTCAGAGGAACAACTGCACCAATATCCAAATACCTTTTATTAGCCTGAACACTGCTATGTGAAGACGTAAATTGATGTGAAAGATACCACATGTAACATTTTACTTATTGTTCTCCATCATATAGGAGCTCTTCGGCTAAATGAGGACAGTGATGGACATAAGGATGGATTACCTGTCTGATCCATTCCACGCACATTCAAACTTGTCAAAGATGCAGTCATTTTCATAGAGGGAACACAACTTGCTCCTAAGGTAGTCATGGACCTGTTTCAAAGAAAATAACTGCTGTTATTCTTGAAATAAAACAAAATATAAAACTCCACAACCAGCCCCCTTACTCTCTGCTTTATCTCCCACGTTCACTTTCAAAATATGCTGCACAGATTGGTAACTTTGCAGAAGATACTGTGTTTAAACTCCACAGAAGCTATCTGTACTTTTCCACAGCCCAATTAACCAGGCACTACAGAATTATTGTTGCAGGAAGGCATGCAGCGTACCTCCCTCAGCAGGCTGCAGACCACCACTCTTCAACATATTTGTTTCCTGCTTGGGTGATTTTCTCAGTGCTATCCTAATTCCCAAAGACATTTCACCAGCTGATACCCTAGATGTGCTAATTAATGTGAAAGAAATCTAATTTAATTTAAATAGTAACAAAAATGTCATATTCCAAGATAAGGGGACTCTCACTTGTGGCAGAAAGACCTTGGATCTATTAAAAGAGCCTCTAGTGTATGGTATTATATAAATTTGGGTAAAGTGTTTCAGAAGCCAAATACAGTACAAGGTTGTAGTCACACAAGCTGCAAATCAGAACATTAATTTAGCCCACAGATATCTCCTATTTGGCTGAGAATTAAAAATAACATTGTAAATTCTCACATACTTGAAAAGTGGGACTAACCAGCAGAAGACCTCTCTTCTGCACCACACATCTCTGCTGAACAAGGGCTATCAAAATCAGATCTCATGCAAACTGTTTCAATTCTTTGCTGTATTTGATTAGTTTTCCTTCTGAATGATTGGTCTCATTGCACAATGAAATAATGAGCTAGAAAATCCCTGCCTAGATGAATTTACTAATGCACTTTCACTCCTGATGTTTTCTTTTAGCCGTGTAGACACTGTAAAACAAAGATGTGTAGATGGCCTCGTGGAGCACACATACCAATCCCATAGCCAAGGGACATAATTTAGCTCTGGCATACAGAGGTACTGGTTCTTCCAAGTCCAGGGAGACTGTTCCTGCTCATGGATGCTCAGCATCCTCCTCTGGCCTGAGGGCATAAACATTTCTCCTAGTAAGATAACTTCTATTACAACCAGACAAGGGACAATGACCTTTCACTATATTCTTTAAACTAAACCATTTTCAATAGCCAAATTGTTCAGTATCCTAAGAATATCTGTAACATAACATTATTAATTATTATAAACTGTAGTTATGGGTCATTTTTCATTAAGAGATGAGTGAACGCTGAGCTGTGTATCAACAGATAGTGTCTTACACAGCAAATAATCGGCAAATGGTAGATGTAGATAAAATGTTTCACTACTACTCACAAAATGCATTTGCCCTCATGGTGAGCAATAGGTCAGAACACTTGTAGTATTGATGCAGTTTCTTGCACTCTCTGTAACTAAAACCTTTTCTTTTTACTTAAATCCCTTTTTGTTAGGAATGAGATCTGTTACAGAACTGGAGTTCTTTATCATCTCTGTGAGCTCCCAATCCTTGCAAGAATAGAAAGGCTGGGTAAGGAAGGAGAAGGAAGTAGATCACATTTGCCTTGTTGACTGTCATTTCTAGGTCTTCCTCTTGTTGCCATTTCCAGCAGCCATCTGTCATGACTACTGTCATGTATGCACCCTTTGTGAAGTGTGTCCAACTGCACAGCTTGGAGCTGTGCCTTTCTATCAGCTCTGTCACAAAGCAATTTGCAGTTCCTCTTTGATTTCCTACTGATCTCTTCAAGGTCTCAGCTCCTTTTTCTTGACTGACCCTGTCTGCAGACTTGCACTGCTGCCTCGGACAAACAGCTTGCCCTTCATGTGGACCCCTTGATAACCACATTTGACCACACTCAGACCCTCACAGTGACTATGAAAAAATAACTGGAAGAAACACTTAATTTTCACCTTGTTTGCATGTCCATCTGCCACTACCAATAGAGGGTAAAATCAGATTTGCCTTGTCAGTTACATATTGTTCTTACCACGTATGCATAGTACTTGAATCCAAACCAAATTCATTACTAACTAATTATAAAAGGCATTCTTCTTTTCTTCACTGCACTGTTTCAGGTCAGACCTTCATGGAATTACCTAGTAAATCCATGCTCCAGACTAACACAGCAGCATGACTACATGGGGAGCTATTTCACTGGGACTGAACAGTCACAATCGGGAATTGCACTTGTGACACATTAGTCCAAATCCCTATGCAACAGACCTTGCCAAAAGTATAGCAAGCTATTATCAGCTATGAACACATTCACCTCTGTTTGCTGCTGGTATGGTTCTGCTGGGGTAATTCACCTGGCAGCAACAGAAGAATATCCTCTCGTCAGGGCTGACTTGAAACATTCAAGCACTGGCCATTCCACTGTAATGCTCTTTTTGTGCTGTCCAGTGCACCATACTCTGCCCTTTTTACTTTTACATGAAGCATAAACAGGAGAAAAGCATGTTGAATCACTGTCAGCAAATAAGGTGTTTCAGCAAGGCTGCAAGAGCTGCTCTGTGCAATAGCATTCCTTTAGCCACAGCACTGATAAGAAAGAACTCACATGAGGAGTTCCTTTTTTTTTTTTTTGATACTAACATTGTCACCTGATAATGAAGCTGTACAGTTTTAGACTTGGCTCTTTCTTACAGCTCTGTGGGGAAATCTCCTGTTGTGACCCTCTTCACAATTCTTGCAGCTAGACAATACCTAAGTGGCTACCATGCAGTGGATGAAATGAGAAATTGAATCTCTTAATGATGATCTATTAATCTTTTAATGATGATCTATTAATCTTTTAATGACATACATGTTACATTGTATGGATACATAATTGTGTGGATACATAACTGATAATGTTAAGTAGATTTTTTTCCTTTGGGTGATCCACCACAAAAAACTTTTTGAGAGATTTCCAAGTTTATATATGTTAGAGAAATTATTTAAGAAAGTAATTTAAACCACTTTTTCTTAAGAATGGAATTCTCTGCTCTCTGCAGCTGAAAAACATGAAATGTTGCCCAGAGCAGCTGGACTGTGTGAATCCCAAAAATCCTGTTAAATTGGCTTCTTAAGGCCCCTGAGTTTTAGATTCTCCTTTAGTCCGCTGCAATGCTCGACAACAAATTTGTGTGCTCTTTACAAGGCACTGGGTAAATATTTGAAAATGAAGGGCAATCCATAGGTTAAAGTAGGGCAGCAAGAACACTGTTATATTTCCAGGGTTTCTGTTGTGGCAGGTCTTTAATTTTTTCTATAAGCTTCTGATTGCAGTAATCAGTACTGAAAATTTTATATTATACTAAATTTTCCCACCTCACATTGGAGAAATATAACTTTTTAATTGGTCCCATTATTGGATGCCAGACTGATTTAAAGGTGGCCAGCTTGTTTCACAGCTACCCACATGAAGAAATAAAAGCAGATGTCAAAGTCAAGACAAACAGGCTGGCTTGACCAGCTATTCCTCTCCAGGGACAAGGTTGCCTACTCCATTAGTGTGAGTATAATATTGCCTGAGTTCCCGAAGTCTGAGATATGATTCTGTTATGTGAAACAGTCTCACCCTTACACTCTCGCTCCATTTTCACAGCGTATCATTTCTAACACATTTAGCAGTGCTGCCATGTTCAAAGCCAAATTAATTCTGTAGTTTTGAAGGCATACAAGCTCAAACTTTCCAATACTAACAGAAGACATGCTGGAGAGCATCCCCCAAAATGTAATGGGTGCATTGGAAAACACTGGGACCCACTTTGACTAGAAAATGCTAACTAATAAATAACTCCAATGTTACTGGTCTAAAAATTCCGTTGTTTTGAAAAGACACATTAAAAACTCTCATCATGTGGTATTTTAAAACTAGTCTTAATTATAGCTACCATGAACTACTGTAGCCCACCTGCCACTGTATAGACACAGAAAACAAGGGATTGTTCCAGCACTGTTGTAGGACTGTCTCTAAGAAAGCTGTACAAGCCAGAGGAATGACATCTTTTCCTACTTTGCATACGCTACTGTAGGTAGTTTTTCCTCACTCCATTTTTGTAACAAGCAGTTTCTGTGTCACAGATATATTTTCCTTCTTCAAGACAGAGTCAAAAATGTAAGCCCAGCTGTCTATTGCTGAAGAGAACAGATGTCAGAGTACAAACTGGGCACTGGCTGAAGCCACCGGCATTTTGTCGAGATAATACCACAATGAATTCAGGCAACCAGATGTGCGTGTCTGGCATTCACAAACTGCTGTGTCAGTGGTGGTGTCAGAGTTGAACACTGATTGCTTCTAGAACGAGGCACAAGGGAGAAGTTTTAAAAACAAGTTCTGAAATTACAAAGGTATAAACTCTCAGCAGTCCCAGTGGGAGCAGAATGAAGCAACACACAAAATCCTTTCCTCAGTTTCTTTTAAGTGTTAATAGTGAAATACATCATTTGAAAACAGATGCCAAAGTGAAGACATAACTTCCCTTGTTAGAAGCACTGTTTCTTTCAAGAGCCCAATCCACAGTGAGTGTTATGCTGACTCCCCAGGCCCTATATTTCCTTACTAATGCCCTTTTCCAACTACAAGGATGTCACTGTGAGGATTTTAACCACCTTGATTCGCAGCAATCTTAGCTAGCTGCTTCTCAGACCAAGCAATGAGAAGTTCAGGAAAACAGGATTTGAACAGTGAGATGTTTTTATATTGTTGCATTTCAAGATGTAGGAGATACCTACCTGGTATGTTTCTACAGGCTTTGTTTCCATGTTCAGATCCCAAACTTTGACAGTGAGGTAATCTCTTGTCAGCATGTATCTACCACTGTGACTGAATTTGACATCTGACACTGAAGAAATAATTTCTGAAAAAAATGATCTGTTACTGGGGTCTTCAGGTTCTTCATAAACTATTCAAAGAAAAAGAAGCAAGAAAGAAATTAGAATTCTATGAAAAAGATGCTCTGTTGTACAATCTGAACTGTGCATTTCTTGTGAAATGGATAATTCACTGTACCAACGAAAGTGATATATAATTAATTATGTGTCCAGCACTTAATTTATTCTTTTATCTTTGTAGAAAAATGCAAACTGTAAGCTTTAAATATTACAATAATTAACCTTATAGCTCTGGGCCCAAAGCATCACTTTGGGAAATTATGTAAATACACCAGTTAGCTGACTACTGCTACCTATAGCAAGGCAGTTCACCTATGGTCATCCTTTCTAGATCCTTTTCCTGATATAACCGAATTCAGGTGTCTGTGCCACATGAAAGGTGGTACATGTGGTCTCACAACAGTCTTGGCACACCTGGGAAGTGTGGCTACTCAAAACATGTTCTGGTTGCCTGAACCAGCTGGCCTGTCTGCAGGCTATTCACTGCTCATGTCTGAAGGCATCTGAGACTAAACACGAGAATTTTGAAAAGCAATTGTCATTACCTCTTCCTTAGAGGTGAGCACAAAATAGCAACTTAGCATGTGGGTACAGGAACTACAGAATCAATGGGCAATCACTGACAGTTCTGTACCAGACTATATGTGCTGGTTAGCTTTTCTGTGTGCTACATGATCCAACAAGGTAGGGGATCCTGAAATATTGCCTACAGTACCTCCATATAGGGAAATCCAGCTCTTGAGGTTGGTCATCCCCGTTCAACTGTACATAATAGTGATAACAGATGACTCACATTGAACTGAAGAAACTTAAAACAACTGGTATTAGTTGGCTCTCCTTCATCTGTTACAAGGTCACTAATTACCAAGGTCCCTTCATCCTTCCCCCAAAGGCCTACCTAGCTCTGCCTACCAGGTGTCTAGAGCAACTCTGATGCCTTTCTGCGGGTATCTGTGGCCCTGTGATCCAGATGACCTTATATGGTGAACTTTAGTACAATGTCAGGTTTTCAGGGTCTTTCAGTTCTCATAGCAAATTCAGTATCATTTTGGCACCTATGTCTAGAATATTCTTTGAAAATTAACATTTTGTTGGCTGTCATTGTCAAGTTTCAAAAGCAGGTGACAAAACGCCATGTGATGAGACACGGAAACATGCTGAAAGTAGAACAATTTTTTACTGTCAGTCAAAACAGAGTTCTTTGTATAGTCCACTGGAACATTTCTCTCTCAATTAATTTATCTATGGCTATGATTCAGACTGTTGAAAGCAACAAGGTTACAGTTTCCATCAGGTGAAATAATATTCTGATGAAAGTTAAGGGTGAGTATGTGGGCGAAGTATGTGGGGTAATGCAAAAAATTATGGGTAATTTTCTTTGGGGGTGGGCAGTGGAATGCAGCCAGGCATGCACATGAGAATAAGGTCTATATTTGAACATGTACCACACATCTAAATGGCAATGAACTACTTCAAAAAGAGGTAAAAAACTTTTCTTTTCAGACAGATTGTAAATGAACAACTTTAAATAGATCTTTAAAAATTTGCCTAGACATTCTGCAAAGCAGGTATTTTGCAATTATCCTGTCAGATTTTCAATAGAAGTCTGACAAGCACAAAGCAATTATCATTTCTCATACCTCTTCCTTTTAATCTGTCCAAACTATGTACTTGGCTGGCAGGAATTTAATCCTCCTAATTATGATGTGAAGTTGCTATTAAAACCAGGAAGAAAAAAAAACCCAAACCACTAACTGAACTACACCTTCATTTATAGCTGATATATTTTCTTGCTCTGTGTGTCTCATCCAACTGGATACTCTGTATTTTTTTAATTTATGAGATTAAACCACTTCATCCTTCATCTTCACTGTTTATTGCATTTCTATCCTTATCACAGTAAGTATTAGAAAGACTTAGATTAATTAACTGCAGACAGTAATGCTGGAAGGAAAGCCTCCTATCACTACTGAAAGAAAGATATTGGTAGAAATTTTAGTAACAGTAATGTTTTGCAGATAGTTTCTATAGTCAGTATAACCAAGTGAGGAAAATTGTTACAGGAAATTAAGCAGCAGCTCCCACTGTTACAGAGAAAGCTCAGCAACTAAGCAACATGTGACTGAGCAACCAGAACAAGGCATCTGCCTCAGGAAATTAAGGTGAGATACAGTGTTCTTGGGTCTTACTATTTCTGGTTTAGCATCAACATAAGGTTATGCACGCACTGCAAAAAAAGCACAGTCCTCACTCACTTTGGCTAACACAGGTTAAGTAATTGCACACAGAACAGTGGTGACAGCCATGTGACTTGGACTTCAGTTCAGGCAAGCAATTCAAATTCAGCCCTGGCCCCTCTTCAAGCTGACAGGAGAAAACATGGTGCTAGCCCCTGGTTTGCAAAACCGTGTTTGCCAGCCTGCACTACAAACACGTTTTCTGTTCGTTACAGTTTAGACTTATGTTTTGAAGGTCGCTCTTATGGCAGGGGGCAAACAGCACCCAAAACACAAGACTTCAAAACTAGCTTACTTTCCTGTATCTAGGTAAATCTTGTAAGACCAGGACACGGAATCAGAATTTTACTGGGATTAGATTACAAAAAAAAATCAATTAATTTTTTGATTAACTGCTTAATAACTAACTTTTGCTATGAAAAAAAAAAAGGTATTCAATTTTCATTAGTATTGTTCTTGATAACCTTCACAGTGCTAATTATATGAAAGACTACCTGTCTAAATGAACATTGTAATCACAAATGGTGTGTTGTGCTAGGCTTTGACATGACAGTGCTCAGACTTAAATATGACCTAGATGACAGGACGGTGGAATAGAGAAGTATCATGGGATTCCAGAGGGAAGCTAAGTCTGAGCATTGCCAGTGTTGGGGAGGAGCCTCCAAGGAAGATACCATTCCTGCCCCTTACTGCACTGGCAGATACATGGGTAAGATGGGAATTCTGCTGAAGGAAATAAAAATACTCAATCCCTTTCTGCACGGCTTCCTGCTCACAAATTAAACACCAGGGTAGCTTTTCACAGAAGTCCAAACTTCAGAGAGAATTATGGGTTGGGTGAAGGCTACTTGCCAGAGCACTGTTTTCTTGAATCCTGGAGAGAATCTGCAGCATAAAAATATGCTGCTTCTTTCTCAAAAGAAATTGCCATCTGCTGAAAAACAGACTCTCATCTCTTGTAAAAAAAAATTCTTAGTGTTCCTTGAATGTCTCTGGTCTAATGTAGAAATGGAGACTATCCTTAGAATCAGTAGACAGAAAAGGCATCTCTAAGGTGTGCATTTATCATGTGAAAATATACACCAATATCTGAAGTAAATTAAAAAAAAAAAAAAAAAAAAAAAAAGGCCAGGCACAGCTAGAACAGGTGGGAAGGTCCATCTCACTCAAGCTTCCCTTCCACACACTCGCCAAGAGAAAGCAGATGCCTTGGGCTGTAGCTAAAAAGAGTGCAGTGTGCAGGCACTTCCCACTAACAACCTTGGAGCTCTCATAAAACCAGTGAGTTGCGTTCTGGGTGTTGTAGGTGCTGCCACTGTAACTTCCCATTTATTTTAATATGGGTCTGACTTCACAAACCTAAAAGCTGTATGTTTTGGACAAGACGCATCCAATAAGGAAAAAAAACAAAACAAAAGAAAACCCCAAACTCACCTTTAAGTTCAATTCTGAAGAACTAATGTCTGGCAAAAATTAGGGCTACACATGTGAACGTAACCTTTCTTGCACATCTTGTTACATTAATTGCAAATTCTCCCTCCACTCAACATACACCATACAAATTGCAAGAGCTACAGGGTGCATGTGTATGCTTTTAAATCCCACTGTAATGGTCTGGAGAGAGACCTGGTAGTCACCAATCCTGCCTTCCTCTTCAGCTTCGCCAGCTACCTTTCTGCTGTATAATCAGTTTCCTAAATATGTAATGTTGAAGGAGGGATATCAAACAGGTAAGAACACAGGAAAGTGATAAATCAAACAGCACTCCTGAGTGCACTCCACTGAAAAACAGTGAGTAGATGGTAACTAACCATTACCCCAACAATAGCCAAAATTAACTCAGCCTCAGAAAACAAAAAACCTCACATTCTCATAAAAGGTTTTTATCTTTGTCCCAATTTCAGAGACACACATTTTTGATGGAGTCATTTGTATTGTCAAGACTGCAGCACTACTGAAAATTAATTATTTTGTTTGCTGGGCAGAGCTTTGATCATTGCAGGGTGTAAATTCTGGCATATGCAAACTTTATAAAAAAAAAAAAAAAAGCTAAAAATGGCTCATATAGTGGGTGCAGTGTCATAAGCCAATATAGCATCCAAAATCTTTCATTTCTCCCAAAATCATCACAGGGAGTATGCATAATTCTTTACATTATATTATAGGACCTTGACTGAACTTCCACTTCTTTTTCTCTTACCTTCATTCTTTTGTCTGGATGAACTAAAACCACAAGCACTCACAGCACTGTTGCAAGGCAGATGATTCCAAAATACAAATATGAATAATGTTTTTTAAAAACACAAAGAAGAATGATCTACTTAAATGGAGAGCAATAACAGTATTTGAGACAATATGGGGCAGGGGTTAGAAAAGCTATCTCTCTAATATAATGAAAGTTTATCTGGAGCTACTTTTTTTTTTTTTTTACCTGAATTTATAAGTGTATCATGGATTGACATAAGAAATGTCAGCTGTATTCAGTTAAACAAATCCTTCACTGCTTTTAAAAAAAAAGAAACAAAGAATATAAGCTATGGCAGAATTTTGTTATGTGCCTGAACACTTGAACAAGAGTTTACTGTGAAATATTAACAAACAAAACAAAGAGAAACAGAGAAGTAGCAAGGGAAAATAATAAAATGTGAATCACATAAAATGTGATCCTAAGCTACAAATCTTACAAATGATTTAACTACACTCTTAATATGTTTAGATGGCAAATTAGCACCATACCACAAGATAGCTGTGATGTGTTCTATCACATATTTTATAAAGTTTAGTATAAAAATAATTTAAGCTAAATTTCACTGAATTTATATAGAAAAGGCATCTCTAAGATGTGGACTTATCACATGGAAATACACACAGATGTCTAAAGTTAAATAAAATAAAATAAATAAATAAATTAAAAAGGCCAGGAACAGCTAGAGTGGGTAAAACATAAAAATACCTCAATATATATATAAATACTAATATAAGTACTAATCACACTCTTTTTTAAAGTCACTGACACTCGTTACTATCTTTTTTTCTTGGTGCCATTTAATTCAAGTTGTGCTCACATCTTGAGCTACGAGAAGTTCTGGTCTTATCTCCAATGTGGTAGAGGTCTCACAAAGACACAAAAATGGGCAATACCATTGACCAGAAGTATCAAATTACTTCCATGCTGGCAATGACTAATCAGACTAACACTCCTCAGCCTAGGATGGGCTGAGGGGTTTGTAATTAAGAGTAGCAAGCAAAGGATGAATAGGGAACAAAAGTTCACTTTGTACAGTCTCTTCCAATCAACAAGTAGGGGTCATCAAGTGAAACTAGGAAAGGGTAAGTACAGAGCAGATGGTTCTTCATATTATGACTAATTAAGCTACTGAAGACTTTACTGAAAGCTGTTGTCAGTAGTAAAAATTATACTCAGGTTCAAAATTAACTGCACAAATTCAAGGAAAGAAAACCTCAAACATCCATCTGAATATTATTTAATGCAGTAAGTTCACTCTCACTCAAGTCACTGAACCCCAATTTTCCACTGCAGAGGCTAAAGATTATACACTTGCTCTGTCCTCAGATTTCTGTTGATGTTGCTACTGCCCACTATCAGAGCCAGAATACTGGGCTAAAAGGACCTCCTGTCTGTCCAGGTATAGTCATTGTTATACATTGTTTAAAATCTACTTTAGAATTTCATGCAAAAAAAGTTCCTGAGTTCATTCTAAGTGAATCAAGACCAACTGCAAAGCTCCTTTTGAAATTCCTGGTATCTTCATGCCCTTTAGCTTCATTGTTTATAATAATAGTTGGATTTACTGTTACTATTTACTCTATCTTTCACTGAAAGTTTTACTGTTTTGTATAAGCCAATCCACTCACATGTTCACCTCCTTCAGAAATTCTTTTTTGAGATCAGGATGTTCTGCTAATGTGATAATCTTGCCTTCATGTTCTACACTAATTAATATGGTTATACATGTGTGGGAATTATTGAGTCCACCTTCATAAGCAATCTAAAATACAATTATTTATAAACAACTAACCACAATGACTTAACATTTTCTATTACCATAGCCTGTAGCTGCTTATTGTGTTTTAAACTGAAAAAGCAGTATCTTATTATTTTTCAATTTTCTATTTGTTTTTATATAATACAGAGGGCACCTCTTCGTGCCCTGGTCACACATTATTTTCCTTCTCTGAGTAAAAGCAAATTTCTGAAGCTACTGCCACACCATGAGACAATTCATGTGCCAGAAAGCATTCCTTTATCCAATGACCCAGTATAAAAACTAGCCTTCTCATCAATATCTGTAGAGAACACGGGTTTATAACTTGGAGCCTCAGATCAATATTTAAGAATCTGTTTTACAATTTGCAATGAGTTGCTGCAGCTTCTCGCAAAGCACAAGGGACAGTGCATTAGTGGAAAAAAAAAAAAAAGGCAAAAAAAAGGCAAAAAAAAAAAAAAAAAAAAAAAAAGCAAAGCCAGATCAATAGCTCAAGATCAGTGGGTGGGAGCTTCACTGGAGAGTTGCTTATATTAATGTAACTTTGCCAGTGAGCTTGTTAACAAAGAGAAATGATGCTGAAGAGAGTAGGGAAGAGAAAAAATGCAACGCTAATCTAGAGGATTTTCTCTTTAAACCTCAATCTCATGAAGACTTATGTGCATGTTTAACACCACATGTTGTGAACAATCCCATGGAGTTAATGGAACATAAAACTACTACTCCTCTACAGCCAAATTCATGCATAAGTCTTTATGATCTTGATATATAAGGTTAATGATAAGGCTTGTTTTTTTTTTCCCCCAGTGAAACAGGATCTTGAAAGAATAATGTTGGTTTCATAAGACACTGAATAGCAGTATTTGTTGCTATTAAAAAATTAAGCAAACAAGCCAGGAATTTTAATAGACTGAATAATTAAAGCAATCTTAGAGCAATTATTTGCTTTATCTGTGTGTGGTTAGGGGAGAGGGGTTAATGAAACACCTCTTCAATCATAAATCATTTAACCACTGCTTCAGGCTTTTCTCTTTCCTCTTACTATTTGATAGCTGGAAGTATATAAATCAGGTTTTTTCTTCCACTGATTTAATTTTAACATATCTTGCACAACTGGAGGAAATACTATATAGACATAATTGCATTTCTGTAGAAACAGTTTCAAAATTTCATTATCCATGTTGTAAATGTCTTTATTATACATTCATCTAAACTGAGAAGAATGGAAGCTTTGGAACCCAGGCTAAAGGCAAACTTCTACCAAATTTCAATGGGATTCCTGCACAAGAAAGAATCCCTACAGGATCTCATTTAGCATGTGTGAAATTATAGTAACAGATCTTTAGCCACAGACATGATTACAAAAATTATCAGGATACAGGCACACTTTCTCTTTGGGGATATACAATCAGCAATGCATATATGCCTTTGTAGTGCATACTTATAAAATAAATCCAAAATTAGGATAATGAGAACAAGACTTTATTAGAGCACAGGGTCAAATCGTTACCAAAGCTCAGATAAGTTTCACTTCTGTCACATGAAACCTTACAGGTTTTGCCTGAAGTAGACATTACTTTGACAGTGGCCTCTCAATGCACAAAGGAAGAATGGTGGCTGGCTGTCTCTTAGATGATAACCCTACACGAGACCAGATGCAGAAATAAAAAGCTTATTTTAGATGAGAAAGTCACATAAAAGAAAAATAAGTTGTCTCTTTTCCAGTCATACAATAGGCATCATTCATTCAGAAAGGTCAATATTAATTAGTAAATCCAGCAGGGATATTCTGTCACAGGTTTTTTTGTTCATCTAGTTGTTCTCTGTTGAAAATGAAAGGTAATCTATATGCAATTAGAGGTCTGAAAGCTGTCTTGTCTCTCAAATTCCAGCCCTCTTTAAATGACTGGTAAATGCAATTAATTTAAATTTAAAACATCAACATGTTCAAGTAGATTATCCTTGATTTCTGCTTTGGATGCTTCCACAGTTCTGAATTCTTAAGTTTAAAATAAAAAGTAATCTCAAATAAACCAGCAGACAACTACATTATGTGCCAGGCTGACAAGATAGTGGCATTTATCCTTGGGGAAGGTCTGGCATTTCTTTCATGACTGGATTTCAAATCACAATGTGCAAAAGGACTTTCAAGGAAGATGACACAACCACTATCTTTGGGTGGCATGTTTGGGTCTCAAATCAAAAGCAAAATTCACTCTCCATTGCTCTGAAGACCATTTTATACTTTTAAGAGATTGATTATCCATCCCATGGAATTGGAAAGGCATGAGCTGAGATGCTTTGCCCCTTTCAGGGAGAATCCAGAGAAGATGGCTGTTAGGATTGCCTGTCATCCACAAATGTTTCTGCGGTCTCTGCAGTCAAAGACAGGAGGGCTATAAATGGCTCCTGTTATAGACTCAGGTGTCAGAAGCTTGTAAATCTGTATGGAGGATGGAAAGCATGAACTGATGGTGAAAGAGAATAACTCCATTACGTAACTCCACAGTTTGTGTTTTAAGGAGCACTATGGCACACGGATCAATAAACTTGACATTTCCTTGAAATATTTTGTTGTAAATGTTGCACATAGGTAATGGATAATTAGAAATAGGGTTTCGGTCCACAAATGCATATTAAGAACTGAACACTTAAAAAACCCTTAAAGCAACATATGGCATTTAAACAGATTACAACTTCAAAAGTATGCAATGACTTTAAGATATTAAGGC
The DNA here is from genome assembly GCA_024605025.1 of Megaceryle maxima. Lineage (NCBI taxonomy): Eukaryota > Metazoa > Chordata > Aves > Coraciiformes > Cerylidae > Megaceryle > Megaceryle maxima. Next base: position 36,220 of record JANHGN010024756.1, read on the forward strand.
TATTACACAGAATATCAATACGAGTTATACTCGAGTGACTTAAATTTCCATGTTGCATAACCATGCAGTCTCTGTTTACCACTTAATACTGAATTTAGTAATTCTGATGAACTACTGAAAAAGCTCTTAATTTTTTTTCCAATTTCACATGCTCAATCACAGTGGTTTTTAGTTGACTGCTTTATTAGATGATTTGTTGGAACAGCCATATGAACCTATATAGTATACAAGCTCTTTGGAAGAATGATATTATCTCCACTCACATTTATAAGACCTCTGAACATTAGCAAGAAAAGATCAAAACCAAATTAGCAACTTGTTAATTGAACAGTTGCATACAACTCTATATACATGCTCTTACCACAGCAGTATGCAGTAAGCTTGTCTTCTTTGTCACCTTCATCCCTTGAGAATTTTTGGAATTTGAGGTGGGGATTAGTTCTTTTATTTTTGGATGCCCAGGTAACTGCTCTAACAATTAAAAGCTTTGTAGCTGTTAGCTTCCCTGATTTTGCCACTGTCACAGATTTCTCATTTCTTGCCACTTGAGTCTTTGACTTTCTTATCTGTTTTAAATCTCTACCTATAACCCTGTGGACTGCAAGAAAAACGTCTTCCTTATTTCCTATCCCTCTAATATTCTAAATAAGCAGGGACATTCTGATCTTTTTTCAGCTCCTCTCCAGAATATTTTGATGGAATTCTCTCCCACTACTTGTGAAGTCTGATAATAACATATAACAGCATTATGTGTCTATCTTCTCTCTGGTTACAGATTGGGCTTTCCTGGATATCCATTTGTAACAGCCACATCTCTCTTGCTTCTGATTGCTTGCCCAGCATTGCATGATCTATTAAAGAGGTGATATAAGAAGCAGTTTCAGGTAGTCTATTAGAAAAAACAAATTTTATCACACCTTATCAGTATCTCAAAGACCATTTAAAACTCAGTTACTGACCTGATATTCTTTCAGTGCATTATGGATAGATTTGGTGGTCTGAGATCATTTTTCTAAGGGACAAAGGTCACCATTACAACTCAGCACACAAATTGCCAGCTTGCTAATAAATCTCAGCATAGGCACCAAGGATGAGTAGATATGGAAGAAGTCTCTTCCATGTTAGAGACATGAAAGATTTATAAGGGAAACCTTGTAGTGTTGCTGTCACTAATGCTGAACAGAGAGATTTTGCCACTGAGTTTAGCAAACCAGAAATCTTCAGGAATGCTGTAATTTATTAACATCCTATGTCAGTGACTTACACTACAGATATTAGTATGTAATTTATTTATACAGTATGGCACAGTAATTTCTCATATGGCACTCTCTAGACTTGTACAAATGGAATGGCCCTCCCCCAAATGCTACAAATGGTGTTAGCCCAACTATAGAGATTTGGATAGCAAACGGTCTGAAAAAGGATTAAACCCAAAAGTTCGTAACATATGCCCGGCATCCAGGTATTGTTTATAAATTTTTAGCCCTAAAAAAATACGTACATCCATTACAACCTCAGAACAGCATCTAAAATAGAGCACATAGTGATATTAGACTGAATTAAGAAAAGTAGGGTTGCATGGCAGAACATGAGGGTTTGCAGTAAAGTCACTAGCTGGTTTGGTTGAGAAGATAAGTCAGTTTTGTACACAGGTGGAAAGGTGAGTTGAGCTAGAGGAGTAGGGTACTGACCATATGTATGTACCACATGTAAAGCAATTCAGATGCACAGTGAAAGTACTAGAGACAAACATGCAAATATTTGATTTCCAAGACTGGTTTTTATGGCTTATCTTTCTAGGTTGCTACAGGCTTTATATAATTAGCTTTTCTTGCCTCTGAGAGCGATACTCAAACCATTCCAACCAGCAGTATGTGGGCCTATTCCTTTTAATGCTTTGGAAGTTCTGGCATTTCTGTATCAATTTTGTATCGCACGTGTATGGAGACACAATTCAGCTTCTCAATCAGTTTGACTTCAGTTCAGTGCAGCAATGCTACATTAAATGGCTATTTTCTAACTCACAGATCTGGAAAATGGGTCTTAATCAATGACCATTAGACCTTGCACTCCTCTCTAGCATAAAATGTCTTTTTTCATCCAGGGTTACTGTATTGTTGTATTGTTGTATGCTGATTAGCATTTGGCACTGAGTTACATAGAGGTCTTATCAGAAGGAATAAATTAAAAGTATTCTGGAATAAAACAATGAAGTGGAAGAGGATAATTCACAGCAATGTAACACATTATGCCATGCTCACATTTCACTTCTTGGTACTGAATTCCCCCTTCAAGTACAAGGGGATACAGCTAATGAAGGTAAACCACTTCTCTGCTTTAGAAATTGTCCTCAAAGATTCTTTTCTATAATTGGAGACCACATCCTAAGAAGTTCTGAGAATGTGCACATCTCCTTGCAGCCAAAAGGCCCAGTCACAGGCTCTTTACTACATTTACTTCAGTTAAAGAAAAATGTTATGAGTGCCAAATCTGTGCACCATTTATGTCTCACTTAACTCTTCAGATGTTGTCTTCCCACCCTCCAGCCCCTACTAATAACATCCACCTATGTCAAAAGGTTCAAGTAAGAACTGACTGACATAAAACATCTTATGTGCCCTTGGCACTAAACCATTTTTTCCTCAATTTCCTTCCCAGTGCTTCAACATTGAAAAAATAAATTGAAGACTCAATTCTGTGAGGTGGAAGTGTTCTGGAAGCTCCAGTCTTAAAGGTGGATCAAGAAGCACCACCACAGTTCATTCATTTGGTTCTCAGCTTCTCATATGAGCCACCCATGTGACACAATGCCTTTGTCTGGTGGTTTTCAGTTTCACATCAGGAATAAACAGATTGTTTCCACAAGGGGAAATGCCCAGGCTTGTCATATTACTGGTGGGAAGAATAATTTTCTGTCTTATCTAGACTATAAAGTGCTGATAGCAAGACATTATGAATGTGCATTTTTCTTCATCCTTTACTTTGATAACAAACACAAGTGCACATTTTAACATTTTACTTCCTTGTTCTTATATAAGTTTCAGATACGAACTGTCATGAATTGGTGGCTCTCTATCAAAGTCTCACAGGCTACATAAAATCACTTCAGTACAGATGACACCTTCCATACCAACACAGTACTTTCCCCCTCAATATTACTTATTGCATTATTCCCTCTATCTTTACAGGCACATTATTGAAAAAGTCCATAGAGGGAATGCTGGGCTAAATTTGTAGGAAGGACCTCGACAATTTTTAATCCAAAAAATTGATTCAGTGTTTTGAAGGCAGTTTAAATGACAAAATTTACTTGCTGCAGTATTCAGAACAGTATGCTCATATACTTAAATACTCCCACCACCACCCCAGTATTTCCTTTGTTAAGAATCATCTCTCTTTTGCTCTAGAGAGGTGTGGGTTCTTCACCAATTTCTGCAAGAAGAACCATAAGAGAACCAGTGATAGACATGACTGTTATCAAGTTCGTAGGTAATACCTGAATAGATGAGAGAATGTTCTTCCTTTTGCTGTTTTCTTTTCAACTGTGCCTGCCACTAAGAAGCTTATACACTGGGGTATGCACATGTCTTCATGCGGTCCTTAATAATAAGACTTTAATGACATCTGGTGCTCAATGAAGCAAGGACTTACGCTTGGAATGTTTGTCACAGAGAGCCGATGCCCTCATGTCGCAGAGTCTAAGGGATCCTTTGCTGCTGCTGTAGACAAAGAGATTGCAGTGATGGGGATGAAACTCAGAGGCTGTAATCACTTCCGTCAGGTCCTCCATATTGGCTGGTTTTATATCTACAATGTCTGGATGGAAGCTTCATTAAGGAAAATGCAGATGTATGCAGGCAAACCATGACTCTTACCAACTTCTTGCAGGAAGCAGGATTATCTAAGTGTCCATATACTTAATGCTTTCAGATGAAGATATACTCATTTGTTTGGCAGTAGGATGTTTTTAAATTTCCATACCTGTTCCATATACACCAAACAGCCACTAGTCAACAACAGTTTTACAGCTGATGCCATTACTAGGTCTACATTTGTCCATACTGTGCAAAGACATCAAGGAAGCAATATTCCAGAGGATTTGGAATTCTCACTCTCATTAAAAGTAATGGAGAGCAGGTAGCGATATCTCCTGTAGTTGCTCTATCCCAAGTATTACTGATTGACAGGCAAAAACACACAGATCAGATCTGCTCACTCCAGTAAAGGTTCACTGGCTTTATGATCACTCAACTGAAGCTAAAAAATACACATAGCTTAAGTTAAAAGCCTCAATCAAAAATCTAATTTTTGAAAAGGCAAATGTAACAAACATAGAAGTATTTATGCAAATAGTTTTGAATGAATATATTCATATAATACCCTTTCTAAAAAAATATAAATGTGCACAGTATTGGTTTTGCTATTTGAATATTTGTGAAAGTATCTGAAATGGCTTTTTTTTTTCTTTTTTTTTATGTAAACTGAAATCAATATACATTTCTGTGGCTGAGAATACATACATCAAAAATCTATTTTCCAAAGCACAAACCTGTCAATTAGATCACCAAAGATTATCCACATGAAGCACAGCTCACATAGTGCCTCTCCGACGCATATATATGCACTTATATATATATTAACCAACTTACTGAGCCTAAAAACCAGGCCCCAATTAACCTGCATTTGGAGTAAAAGGCCAGCCTGTGGAAGACTGCTTATAAAGACAAGAACAAAAGAAAGTGTCCCATGAGGGGGCTGTAAGAAAGCAGTAGGTGTAGAAGCAAAGAATGAACGGATATATGTGTAAAGCAGTACATTTAAATAAGATGGTACATTTGCACATGGCCCTTAGCAATCCACTGTAGATAAGCCACCCAAATGTTAGCAAATCCTTTGAACAAGAAGAGCAACATCACACTATTTAACTGATGAGGCTGTGTGAGAGGCAATTAAGTATTTGCATAAGATCACATGGGGAATGCATGACAGAACAAACCCAGATCTACTAAGTCCCAGTTCAGCGCCCTAAACACAAATCATCTCAGTGCCTGGATTCCCCAAACATAAAATTTGAATCAGCTGATGTTCAAAAGTTAAGTATCTCAGAGGGTGAAATAAATGAGAAAACCTGTGTTACTGATGGCAAGAGAAATCACATATGATGATACTAATGCTCTTTCTTTTCCCACTGTGCCCACTTCCCAAATGTAAGACCTTTAATTGATTTCTGTGGGAATGGGGTACAGACTATCATCACATTTACACTCTCTACTTTGATCTTTCCTTAAAATGCAGATCTGGGACACTACATTGAAACTAAACAATCTAAAAGATTCAGAGATAATTATCTTGATGACATTGCATAGACAAATACCTCACACTGATGTTTAGGGTTTTTTTTACACCAACTGTTCTAAAAAGAAAAATATGAGGAAAACTATTAATATCTTGTGACATTTAATAACAACTTGGAATGAATTAATGTTGCATTTTAACTGCATTCCCACTTGCTTGCATTATCACATTTGCATCCATCTCCAAGAATACATCATGATTAATATTAGTGCAATGAATGTTAAGATGTAGCAACATTGATTTACCCCTTTTATAAAACAACACTAAGTATTCTTGAAAATCAACAGGAAAAAATAATCTTTATTCAGTTATTTGTATTTGATGAATCCGTCTCAAGAAATATCTTTAAGTAAAAGCAATTGCTTTCAGCGATGGAATTGCTTTCAGGAGTTGGGAGAAATTAGAGCAACTCAAAACAAGAATTTTACCTCTCAGCAGAGAGATGAATAATTGCTGAATGATAAGGAAGATATAAAATATAAATAGAGTATGTGAAACAGTCATGGTAAGTATCATTTTTCTTGATGCTGAAGACAATATTGATGAATTTTCCTTCATTGCATGAAATGAATAACCCTATGCTGAATAATGAAATTAAATATTCCATTCTCCTGCCAGAAAAGCAGAAAATACTTGAAACAGACTGCATTTCCAGATGTGATCTAAATCTCCACTGACTAGAACCTCATTACCTACTGAGGATCATAGAAAAAATGCACCACTGAAAATTCATTGTTTCGTTAGATTTAGAAAAAATGTAACAATAATACTTGTCTTGAAATAAACAATCAAGGGAATAGAGAGTTGCAGAAGAGATTTACCCCAAATGCATTTGTAATAATAGATGGAAAAACAGCCTTTGCTTTGACAGCTACAGAATCCAATGTATCAAAAGAAGAACATGTCACACAAAAGAATGCTTCTTTCCTTCTCATGATTTTTGCTATCTATTTGAAAACAATCAAGTACAGATTGACATGTGACGTGTGGGAACTGTATTTAAACTAGCATGACATGGCAAGGGAAAGCATATCCCTTGGGACATTTTGCATTTCTATTTTTCCATCTTCACTTTGTGTCTTTTTCTTCTTTTTAAGCACAACATTACATGGTAGGAAAATATATTAAAAAAAAAAAAAAAAAAAAAAAAAAAAAAAAAAAAAAAAAGGAGCAGACAGTGTGCTTCAGAAACAAGCCCTTTGGTAAACTTGAAGAGCTCAAAGAGGAGGGAATCTGGCAGAAATCAATTAAATGAAAATTCCATTGCTACAGGGAAAAGTACTCTACTGGCTAAAATCTGTAGAGTTGCCTCCTATGCTAATGGCTTCCCTTGCAATTGTGTCTTCTGGAGGGATGTCTTGAAGGGGACATAATCCCTCTCTCCCAGTTCACTTACATCTGAAGTACCATTCACATCTGACTTCTGTTGTACCATTTTCAGAGTGTGGACAAGACAATTAGAACCAAAGCTATCTAAGACAGAAAGATCACAGAGTTCACCACTGGCAGTGCAGTAGGATATAATTCTGCTGTTCTAACAAAGCTGGTGTTCCTGTGCCTGAACAAGGTAGGAATATCCCCTAAGAAATTAAAAAGATCTTCACACTGCTTTCACTTCCACACATGCTTGCCAGGAATGAGGCATTTTGTTCCCTCATAGATACCTGAACTAAAGAAAGGCTGAACTTGTGTCTTGACACAGATGGGCTGGAATGCATTGTCAGTCTTTTAGTTCATTAACATTAAAACAGAAAACAAAAAATATCTTCTTGCTTGCAAAATAAACAGAACAGGTCTGTCCCTCCTAACCCCACTGTCTGCCACCTTATACAGCAGGTCTCTCCTCCATTGTTTGGCTCAGTGAAACAGGATAAAGTTATGGAAAGGGCAACAGATTTTCTAGATGCTCTCCACAGCTAAATGGAAAGGTCTAGTATTCTTGAAGACCACAATGGTGGCTGACGTTCTTACAGATGGGTTAGTAGAGCTACAAGACCAGGAATTAAATTTGGGAAAGCTAACAAAGATATTCTCGGGCAATGTAACCTTTAAGTTTGGCTACTAGCATCTGCGTTGCTTCCCCAAATTATTCAAGAGCAGAAGTATCTAATAGGAGAGCGAGCAGGCAGGACAGGACCTGACTGAGAGAAGAAAGGAGGCTTTGGGGAAAGATCACAGGGAGGGAAGGAAGGAAAACAGTGGGAGAGGAAGGAGGAAAGAGCATAAGGAGAGGCATGATTAACAACCTGCAATGATACACAGTGTGAAGGATGCAATCTGAGTACACAATTCAGTTTTATGGTATGTTTAGTTCATATTCTGTATTTTGTGCTGCTGTAGTGCAGCTGATATTAAAATGAGGATGATGGGATGAAGAAGATTTGTTCCACTGCCGCTGGGCCACTGATCTAACAGAAACGTCCTCCTCTGGGAGGAGTCACTCAATAAAGTTCCTTTTAGTGCAGGTTACAAAGATAATGTTCACCCTTGATCCAAAATTCACATTAATCACACTTCTTCACTTGACCAACCAGAATATAAATGAGCATGCCTGCTTTATGCTCATGCCAAAACGTGTATAATGAGAATGGGGAAAATACACAGGGTTCCTGCTGAGCAAAAAAGGTTCCAGAATGAATTTTCTTGTATGATAATGGGAAACATAGCAGTCTCCTCAAAACAGATGAAATTCCCTTTGAAGTGAGCAGTATGCATAAAGAAATAGCTGCTTTAACTTCCTGAAACCATCACGGAATTCTGTAAGAAAATTAATTTTGTCAACAGCAAACTTGCAACTCACAAACTATATAGCATATAGCATATAGAGGATTGAATCTCATATTATTATATTGGAATAATTTCTTTATGTTTTGAGACTTTGCTGCAAGGAAACCATTGGCATAGTCAGATGAAGGCCACAGGAAAAAAAAAAAACAAACCTGACCCTTCCATTTATTCAACTGCAATGAAGGGCAAAGGTTTTCTTCAGAAAGCCAGACAGAATTTCCCATTAACTTCACAAGAAATCCCAAATTCTCATTTTTCTTATATTAATATATGCTGATGTGAAACTTCCATTTTTACCCCTGTGTGGGAGTCGTGCAATTTTTAAGCACTTTCAAAAAATAAACTTCAGCATATCTTCCAAAAACTGGCTGTTCCCTGTGTTTTCCACACAAGTTTGTTCCAGCTCATAATTTTGTCTGCATCTCACACCTAGATTCTAGCCTAGACCTAGAAAGTTTCACTGACTAGCAGCTGAAATCAATAGCAATTCATAGAAGCTGCCAGGGTTTCAATTTAGGGTAATTGATTACTGTGGTCCTGCTGAGGTTCTACACTTTTAATATAAGCATTTCTCTGAGTGGTTTCCTCTGTTAGTCATTTAGTGCACACTATTTTCATTACAAGGAGAGAACTGTGATGCTTATAAATCAAGCTCTACCGGTTTTACACTTCCTACATGGTGGTTATATCATTCCTATATCATGCACCAGCTGGGGGAATTAATTCCAGATGGCTACGGTTTTCTTCCAGGTTGAGTACATCAGGGAAGCAGGGACAGAATCAGGCCTCTGTATGCTTGATAACATCATGATGTGATGTTGTCAGTCTTATTATGAAAGAATAAAGCAAGGCCTACCTTATTGTCATGCTTTAGGGTTCTGTTTTCACTCGAACCAGGACACTTTTAAATAACCATCCGTTTACTCCTTTCTTCTCATTTCTTAAAGATACAATGAAAGTTTTCACTGTTGAATGACAATTCTACAATTGGCCTGTCGTGATAGTAAGGACACCGCTGGATAGGGTTCAACTTCTAAATCTCTGTCTTTCAGACTTGTCAGTTTCTGGAATGGATTGTCAATAGGTTAATGGCTTTGGCCTTTTCTTCAAATTCCAGTGTTTTACCTTAGGCAGAGAGTTGACCCAGTATTTATATTCTAAGTACCTCTAATAGTCACAGTGTCAATGCTTTTTATCACACAGCATTCACCCACTGCTCCGCTAAAAGCATGTACTGTATGGGTTATATTAAAAGCCCAGAGAGTTGCAATTACATTGTCTGTACCATTTCACCTTTCTAAACCACAAAAGCAGCAACTGCTGTATAAGTGTGCACTCCTTCAACCTGTGTTGGACCTAATATCAGTTAATGCAAGGTATTGATCCATACTTGAAAATTACTTAGTAGCACAATGTCAGCCCAATTCAGGTTTTAATTCCATGGTCTGTATAACAATGATGGTTCAGACAGCATAGTAAAGTTGGGAACTCTGGCAGCAGTCTCACACTGGTGGTGATTTCCTGAAAATATCAATTTAAATGGCTTGATTTTGATTGGCATTAAAATTTCTCTATCAAAGGTGTGTAGATGTTGCCGTTATGATAGTACAAAGGCTTCTGACAGCTGCTTTGCCTTTTTTTTTTCCCCTATATATTTCCTCATATTACAATTCTAAGATACAGTAAAGAGTAAAAATGGCCACAAGCTTTTAGGTCTATGTGGAAAGCCAAGTCACAGATAACTATGTTAAGTGCTGTGCAAACACAAAGTAAAAGGATTGGTCACAATATAAAGAACAAGTACAAGGTGCATACAAAGACGAGATTAAGTAATGTTAACATAGTTTTGTGGATTTCTGAGATTATTTAACTCAAGGATTACAGCCTAAATTAGATGAAAAAAAGATGTTAGTGGAAGAAGAAAAGACATGGTCATAACTAAAAGGCTGCAGCAGCACTAAACTTTCCACATACTCAGCTAGAACTAGCCACGAAAGAAAATTTGGCCATGATAGGTAACCAAGAGGTATAAAAACTAAGGTACCATTGAGACCTAGCTCACTCAGAGATAGGATGATACATTCAGTACATCCTCCTGTCTTATGGGTAGTACATATTTATACAGTGTGGATAACAAGGAGGTTTGCATGCTGGAGTGGTGCTTCTTGGGCAATGGCCTCACAGCACATCTCTGTTGTGCCACTGTTGGTACAAGACAGTCCATGCTTTCTCACAATCTAATATCCAAACCTCCAGCCACATTCATGCCTATTTTAGCTTTCTGTCTTCTAACACCACAAAACTTCGATAACATGAGGAGCCCAGAGGTGAACATTCAGACCCTTTAAATGTGTTTAGGAACCAAGATGTTACTGGTTTAATTGGTAGCTGATAGGAACCAGTCCTGTAGGAAAACGGGTCTAACAAAACCTGTTCAAGGCCAAACAGCAAGCCAGCAACAGAACTTAAATACCAAACTTCTGAACCAAAGCGGCAACTCCTGGACTTTCCATCTCAAATTTCATTCAGAATTTGAGATATCTGGCAAGAAATCAAAAGTAGTATTAGAAAACATTTTCCATTCATTAAGTTCAAAGCAAAGGGGAGTCAGTATTGGTCAATGTTTTCCAGATAATAAAACTGAGGCATGAAGTGGCAAAGATTTGGGACAGGTCAGTTTAAGGGCCAGCAAGAGCGAGAGTTCTGGATTCTGCTTTAGTGGACTCTCCCCTAGTACTCCAACTCCCACAGTACTCCAAGTATGTGATTATTCACTCAGTTCTTTTCTTGGTTAGCTGGTTTAGAGAGGTTCTTTGGTTATTATTAATTTGTCTTTTGGAATGTTTTCTCCAGCATGCAGGCCAGTCTAAAGACTCATTCAGAATTTGAGAGATCTCATTCTTATCTTTGTAATATTAGAATTACTTTGCATTCCCATTATGTCAGTTGAATAAAATAAGAAAGCAGCAATAAAATCCCAAGTCTCCCTTGCATAAATATTACTTGAAAAATGAATCAATGTATTTTAAATGTACTTAGTCAAATTTTAGGAAATTGCTTTTACTGCCCTACACTCAGTAAATGTCTCAGACTTCGCTGTATGTGAGTTGAAGAGAAACAAACCTAATATATAAGAGAAACTGCCTGTGGAGTGGCTGCAACACTTGAATAAGCATTGAAAGCAGAGAATTGTAGAACAGCACTGCTAGGAAAGAGATTATTTAAAATGGTGCAAATCACATTCAACCTTTTTCATAAACAACTCTGTTCATATCCATTGCAACCATTAATTAACTAAGACAACAATGAATTTAGAAGTAGATACTGGATTTTTTTTATTTATTTAAGAACTGAATTTCTGGCCTGTTTTTTTAGAACACCTGAATTTTCATCTGTAGACATAGTCATATGCCTGCCTTATCCACAACCACAACCACATGCACATTCAAATTCTCAAGAGCAAAGAAATCATCATCTGCATATACACAGCTGAGAGAGCAAAATAAAGTGGATGAGTCAACATAAGAAGACCTGTCTTTGTAAATGCACATCTGTGTTTTTCTGCATACGATACTCAATCACTAAAAGGATGCAAAGTCATATTTAGTTGATATATTTGCATAATAATTAATTATGATTTGTCTGAAACTGTTGTGGGATGCTTAAAGTTACATTTGGAACATAACAAATACCAGGAGAGCCTCAGGTACAGAAAAATTATGAACAGAAGAGACATAGTAAGTCACTCAGATCAGCTTCTAGTACTCTTCTGCATAGCATGGTAAGTGGCACCAGGTATCACAGACTATCAAGAAAAGAGTTCAAAGAAAAGAGTGCAACCTCAACATAATAAGGCAAGAACAAATTATAAAGGAAAGCAATATCATCTCATCATTCCAAACTTGCTATCCTGCAATCACTGAGATGCTTAAAAGAACAGAGAAGGATCTACTTGGTTTGCTGAATCTAGTCCCCAGTAGTACAGAGAAATACAACATATATAATTTCCTAAACTTACAGGAAAGAAGAGATAAAATGTCTTTTTTTTTTTTTTTAAATGAATAACCTATGCACTAACAGGTAATACCATCAAGAAATTTATTCTTGATAATTATTCAAATCCCATGCCGTTGAGGAAGATCTGCCTAATAAAAAGCAGACACAGAACTTCTAGCTGGAGGATATAGACTCATTAGGGTATTTTTGTGGGGATTTTTCTTTCCCTATATGCAATTTATACTTCCATATACCTTTTAGAAAGCCCCAGTACATCAGTATTTGTACCCCAGTAGAGTAGAATAATTTCGTATTTCATCTGAAGTTACAATTCAAGTCACAGAGACTAATTTTTTGCATTTGGTGTCTTCTGAAGCATAATACTCACCCCTTCCATGTAATTTTGCTGTGGAAGTAATCCAGTAAAACTATTTTCAAAAATACTCAGATAGTCTGAAAAATAGGTACTTTAAAAATACTAATAAAGGCTTACATTCAGAATTTATACTGATATTTCTGTCTCCAACTAACTTTGTACTGCCAAGAAATCCCTGAACACGAGCAATGTGAAAATGAAAATGAGGAACAGGTTCAGTTCTCATGAGAAACTCCGTAGCAAGAATCTTCCAAATCATCTGTATTAAATTATATAAGACATTCGATTAGAACCTTTTGGCAGGACTTACTATGTAGCTGGTTAATTTATGTGAAAGGATTTATAAAAATGTCCATCAGCTTGATCTCTAGGCACTGCAGAGAAATATGGATTCCACGAGTCTGAAACACCAAGATTATTTTCCAAGGCAAAGGTGTTCAATATTCTCAACTGCATGCCTGTTTGTTTGCTTGATATGCTTTCAGAACACTGATTTCACCCAAGTGTTACAGTTTGTAGTTCAGTATGAAAACAGTAAAAATAAACCTGTTCTTCACTCTGGTCTTCTAACTTGTTAAAGTTAATATTGCCTTTATTTAGAGAATATTGATTGCAAAGGCTCTAAAAGTAACCTCCCTTTACTGCAATTTCAAATGCAATGGCACAACTTAAGTGCCATCCTTGGCAGTGTGTATTAGAACAACAGAAAAGAGAGAAATGTCTACATTAATAAGTACCCTGGCTACTTCAGTAATGAAAAAAGCTTCCATGGTCTCAGTTATTAAAGACTCGAGCAGAACACAGAGGTACAGACTGCAAGCTTTGCAATACCCAAGATGATCATGTGAGAGTTTTTATGACATGTCTATTTTTGTATGCAATACTCTTCAAGCTAAAAGATTTTAGCCAATGAGCAAAGCAAGTTGGATTTTCTTCTTCATGTTAATACTCTGCAAAAGATTGTGCTTTGCAAGGTTAATTTCAAGTCCAAACTCACATGGGAATGTGAATAATTAGACTCATTTAAGAGAATTCTCCCCTCTGGCAGAGCTGATTAAATTATTTATACATTATCTTTTTGTATAATTGTACCTAGAACCGTGTAAATGTTTCAGGGGTTTTTTTTGTCTAACTTTCAGTAAATTAGTAATATATATTTATCAAGTTGGATACACCACCTGCACCTGTGCCAAGATAGAATGGTTCATTTTTAAAATGCTTCAGTGAGGAATTAATCCAGAGGGAAACAGAAACATGTCATTTAAAAGCTTCCACAATGACACTATACCAATTAAAACTCATCAACTGAAGAAATAAAATTAGTAAGACAATAAATCTTGGACTGATTCCTGTTACTCGTTTACACAGGAATAACTTCATTGACTGCAGCCACATTACACTAAAATATGAGAACTACTTAGCTGAGTATCAGCTCCGTGATGTGATCCTTTATGTGTAATTTAATATTCCTTGCTGTAGTTCCCAAGTCCCTCTTTGCTAACAATCTCAGATTCTGGATAAAACCTGAAAATTCTAATGGAATAAACCACTAGGGTGAAAAAGGAAACACAGTTGGTGATGCCAACATTAATTTCAGCTCTACCAAGTGCTCTTTCTCTTTAATAGCAATAAAGTTGAGAAACCTTGAGATAACGATATTTTAAAGGAGCGTTCCTGATACAAAATAGTAAGTTGTTAGCTACAGTCCCAATTAAATTGGAAAGCAATTGGCTCCCTGTACATCTGTGAAATGACATCTTTGCACCTATTGTAAAATTCTAAGCATCTTCTATAGTTGTGTTGTCTGGATCACTCTACAAACACGTGAATACAGTGAAATCCCAGTTGTATTCTTTAATGTACTATTAGAGAGTTGTGAAATGACTTTTAAGGCATCAGGATGTCACATTGTTCTTTATAACTTGCTGCAACTCCAGTCAATTTTCTTTTTCCTTTTTACAATTCACTATATAGTTTTTAAAAAAGGAATATTTGAATGCCTTTGGTTATGCTTTTCCTTACCTCTGAAGCAACCAACAAAACAATAGGTATGGGTCTTTATCTGGAGAGAACTGCATTAGACAAGACAGAGGGTTAGAGAAAGAAAACCATTAAAAGGATAATGTAATCACATACTTATTCATTCAAGTTGTGTATGGACAGGAGTGATAAGTAAGAAATTTATGTATTCTGATTAACAAATTAATATTTTTATTAAACAATAAATCTGCAGTGCAGTAATTATCCCAAGGCTATAGCTATATGCTCAAATCACCTTAAATTAACTTCTTTAAAAGCAATTCCAGAAAATGGAAGAGTCTGGTCTTTGCCAAGAATGCAAAGGCCTCAGCTATAATTAGTTTTTCACAGCCGGGCTCAACTCTTTAAATTTATGTATTTTTGGAGGACAGCTAGATAAGGAATATTTCTATAGCACTATCCCATGCCCTGAAGACACTGATATCTGACACTCCAGACATGTTTTGTTTGCTTTTCCTGCAACATACATTTCAGCTGTATTTCAGGAAGGTCTCAGACAGTGATTCAATGCTAAAATACTGATAGCTCCGATATCATTCCTTTGGCTATTATACGTGCTCTGTCACCCAGTTCTCCCTGACTGACTGATAGTCAAATTCCTGAAGCAGAAGTCAATTTAAGGAGATGAGAATAGTCAAAAAGCAATTGTTTCTGACAAGGATCATAAGTTTCCTGTCAAGAAACAAAACCAAAGTCTTGAAAGACCACTTTTGCAAATTTATTAATCGCTTTCAGTGCTCCGTAAATCTGGACTTAAAAGTCTCCTAAAAGATGCTGAGACATTTCTGTATTTTTTGTAAACAAACCATCCTTAAGGTTCTTACAGACCCTACTCACACAGCCTTACTGCTACAACTTTTATATCATTTATATCTTTTATATCTTTTATATCATTTGAATTATAGCAGTTAGTTATAAATACTGCAATCTGAGCAAGATAACATAGAAACACACAACTGTTCCTAGTCTGAAATGCTTAAAAACTGTACTCAGTTAAGGTGTTCTAGAACAGATGATGATCACATCAGAAATAATGCTGTGTCCAAACTGTTTTACCTCAACAGAAGCAGAAGAACCAATTCAATGCCTGTTGTAGAAGCTGTATCTATCCTAGTGTCTACAAGACAAAGTCATTTAGGTGATCCTCAAAATGCGGTTCTCTCCCAGTATTTTGCACTAGGGACACACAGAATTTTTCTTACAAATGAGACTGTTGAGAGTTCATGGAAGGCTCCATTTACTCAAGGGATTCTATACATTTCAGAGAAGATGAAAACTTAAGAGTTACACATATTTACCTATTCACTAATTTCATACTTCAACTGAAACTAAAAATATTTCTTGTGTGATTTTAATAAAAGAATGCCTACTGTCCTACAGGCAGCAAAAACACACATCAGGGACTTTCCCAGCTCCCACACTTCTAAAATCCTTACTCGGGTGGTCACACAAGATATTTTGTTTAAAGCTTAAATTTCTTTACTTCATGCCACATTGTGACTACAGTGGTTGCAAAGAACAGTTGCCTGATGTATTTAGTTACACATCCATGAGCCAGCATGGTCCCATCTAGCAGTCAGAATTCTTTCTCCTTTTATATTCTTCTTAATTCTTGTTTTCTGGTATTACACACCCAGTTAAGGTGGACCCCTACAGAATTCAAAACAGTTTAAAGAAAAATCAAGCTTTATTTGATCACTGATATCTAGTAATACTGGTTAACAGCTCCATTAAAAAACCATGATTGGGTTTTATTCTGTTAACAGCTGTCTTTCTCTAGTTTACTGTATATTAAACATTCTTTTTACAGTGCATATACAATTCTGACTTCAGAAGTCTGCCTAGCTTTGCCTGTACACATAAGTAAGGTGTGGTATGTAGTTAATATTTTAAGATAAATAAAGGGCTTACTGTACTTTGTTTAAACCACCCCAGTTTGAGGCTTAATGTTATAAACATCTTATAAAGTAAATGTAAATTGATGCATGAAAATAATATAAAAGAAGCCTAAATGCATTTCACTATACCTTTTTTGGACTCCAAAAATACTGACTAAATTAACTTACTTTACTTTAATGTTGGCTAACAAAGATTCAGTCACTTTCCTAGCTCTTGGATCTCATAGGATGATGCATAAATTTGATACTTGGAAATCCAAGTTACTCTAAACCTACCTGAATACAAATCCGTGTCTTGATTGCTACTGGAGTTTACTTTGGATACCATTATTTGTGAACTTCTCAGGACAATGAGGAAGTCCTCCCAACAAGTAAAGAAAACACAAGTGCTTTTTACTTTCATGCAATCAAGGATTTGTTTCTGAATAAGCCCACCAAGAGGAAAATAAAAGGAGAATATAAGAATTTGTGTGGGTCAGCAATGTCCAATGCAAACCTCCTCTGACACAACATGAGGCCATTTCTCCTTACCCTAGCACTTGTTACTTGAAAGAAGAGACCAACACCTTCAGAAACTGAATGGGAACTTTATGTATTCACAAGTTGCATGCCACAGAATTTCTTCTTTTTTATCCTTCTTCCTCTACACACTGTTCTTCTCCATGGCTTTGTGAGATAGGGCACTAGAGCTCTTAGTCAGCATTTCTAGTAGTTTACCAGTAGAGAGTAGTTCTCAAATTAGAGCCCAATTCAACATTTATCAAAACACACTGAAAGCCTCCAGTTGACAGTACTCAGATGCAAGTTAGGTGTCACAATCTTTATTTTTAGTACTGTCAACTCTTATTTTTACTAGAAGGCCAGTATTCCCCCGCTGAAAAAAACCCAGAAACTAAAAAGTGCATTACATCAATCCAGAATCAGCTTGATGAAAATAGTGTTGTTACTCTCAGTTGTCCATGTAGGAGAAAAGCAAAGCAATCATTTCTCAATAGTTACACTTTTTAGAAGAGCTCAACAAACTACAAAAACAGGGTATATAACACCACTACAACCCTCTACTTCTGACTTACAGACCTGACTTCAGCTTTGCAGTTATCTTCATTCTCCTTTAAAGGAGAGAGAGACAGAGACAACACATGTGTGGGAAATACAGAATAAAAGAACAAGACAAAGTTGAGAAAAAGCTACTCATATGTTGCTCGTAGGAACTCATCTAGAATATGACTCCATGGTATAATATATACCCTTTAAACACAATACAGATTGGAAGAATCTGAATAGGAAGTGCTAAAACACAAAGCTCTGAAAAAAAGAGAAATAATGCCTGCCATCTACCCAAACAGAAAGTGTATGCCTAAGGAACACAGTGCTGTGGGTGGGGGTAGCTGCTGGTTCTCACACAGTAAATGCATATTTTTGAGAGCACAGAAAATCTATCCTTGTGCACACAGTTTGTGCACAGTCATCCTGGCTGAGGAATTTTTATAGAAACAGCCTTATCTCACTCAAGGGCATAAACTTGCCAGCTTACAGCACCACAAATGCCAAGAGAATACTGCAGATTTGCTTTCAGTTTAGCATTCAAATGCTTAGCACTGAGGCAGGTAACAGGAATTTTGTAAGGCTAGCTATCTTCCCCGGCCTGGGGGATGCTCCCAGAGCACTGTACGCGCCCTAAAATATTCAGATGCACAATGGGCTGCCACAGACTTAGTCACCATCAATGTATCATGTAATTTTGTTTTTTCTATTTCTTTTTTGTTGTTGTTGTTCTTTACTTCTTAAGTAAATTAATTTCCTCAAGGTATGATGCTTAACAATCTGACTATCCATGATATGCTTCAAATACTGGAATACATTAGATTATAAGAAGGCCCTATGGTGATTTGCTAATTAGTTTAACCCTTTTGGGACACGAAAGAGGAATTTTTTATTAAAACAGGATAACCCTGGACTATATTGATCTGACTGAGAAATGAGTGTTTTAGTCAAGACAAATCTCAAGATGAGTACATGCTGGAAATGGTGATGTTGTTTCCATAGCAATGCCATGACAGCCCCTAGAGTGAAATAGTGTACTACCAGGAAATGAAGGGAGTTCAAGTGCTATGAGCTACATAGTTCTGTGAGCAATCCAAATATATTCTCATAAAGGGTATTTAGTACAGCTAGATAGTCCAAAGATTGCTGCTGATGTGAAGTAAGCCTTATCAGCATGCCTCCAGCAGTCCTGTTTTCTCATTCATTACACCCAAGATGACTTATCTAACAGCTTAAGCTCTGGGCAACACTGCTAAGCTGTTTCAGACCGAACACTAACAAATGCAGCAACCTTTACCTCACTTCTTTGCCAGTGAAGAATATCATCCATAATTAAGGACACTGACTCTCATTCTCCATAACACAACCAAACACATTAAACCTTTTAGAGAAGAAAAGCCTCATATGTGCAATTATTTACCAGCTGACCTCTCACCTCCTCCTCTCCCTTGCCTCCTCCTGCCCAAAAGGATACTGAGCAAATCTGCTTGCAAGTGGGAAGCTATGTACAGAAGTCTTGCATATTCCTCATGAAAATTTACACAGCCATAGCATAAAACTCACTTGTCTGCTTTTCACCCCAGCTAGCATTTATGTTAATGCAAAAGCAAACCAGAATACCACTAATTGTATTTTATTTGCCTAAGGCTTTATCTTATAAATATTCTGGCCAAATTCTCCAAAGTTCATTTAAAATATTTTCCAAAGGAGACAGAAAGAGAATTAATTTAAGAACTGCATTTGCTTTGTCTTTTCATTTTCAAAGAAGTGAACAATTCTCAGTGATTTGTAAAACTGCTAAAACAATGGCTGTAACCCAATTGTTCTCAAATAAAATTCTACGAGACAAAGTACTGTACTTGAAAAACATCCGAGCATACTGCTGCTAATCCATTCTTTCTCCAGCATTTCTCATGCAATTTGTAAAGATGTTCAAACATGAGGTGAATGTCCAGAAACTCTATGACTGTATTTGTTGTTTGTGTTATTGTCACAACCAGCCTCTTGGGTAAACAGATTGTATTTCATTATATGTAGCAGTGCTGCCTCTGAGGGAATGTAGAAAGACAAATGCACGTCACTGCCAGATCCCTTATTAACAAATGCCACTTCAAACCAGAATGTTTTCTCTTTATTGTTTTAAACATGTATTTCAAGGAATCAAGCCTTGAATGTAAAGCAGCAAGATGTTTTGTTTCCATTTTGCATCTAGCAAGAAGTGAAGCAAGCATTTTTGTAACTGCCTGAGAGTCTTCCTGCCTGTCCCACTAAGTCTGTTGAAGAAGGCACCTCGCCCAGCAACTTTCATTTATAATTTAAACTGCTTGCATGGCAGAATTTTTTTCAGGATAGAAATCCAGTTATCCCCAAGTCATCTACATAAGTATTCCAAAGTCACTGTCTCAGATACAGGAAATTTCCTATCCTAAAACTCCAAAACAAACTCTTTAATTTTCCCCTCATCATCACCCTTAAAACAAATGCAGAAAATGACTGTGATACTATGAATTGCATCATGTTTAAGAGTTAGATCAATGAATCAATGAGAAACTCTAAAACAGTTCTTATCAGTAAATATCCAATGACAGGAGTGTGCTAATGCTTGAAACAGAGTCCATACAACTGTCACCAAATGTAGCAGTTCAACATACAGAAGTAGAACCAGTTACATCCTGAACAGGTATTCAATCTCAAATAATTTTGTTATCCTTGCTGTTCCATCAAGACATATGGTAGTAGTTACGGCCCTAAGACTGTTTTTCAGCTCCTTCTTGTATACTGATAGAATTAGAAACATCACTGGATACCAACTGCTTCCAAAGCCTGCATACAAGTGTTTTCATACAAAGAGAAAATAAAATGTTTTTAACTAGGGCTTTTGTTCTGATTGTATCAATACTCTCATAGCATGCCTTTTCTTTTCAAAGATTTGCACTCATTTTGGGTTCAAAAATTCATTTGGGGCTGATATTTCTGTTAGTAAGCTCTTAGCAAGGCAAATG
The DNA here is from genome assembly GCA_024605025.1 of Megaceryle maxima. Classification (NCBI taxonomy): domain Eukaryota; kingdom Metazoa; phylum Chordata; class Aves; order Coraciiformes; family Cerylidae; genus Megaceryle; species Megaceryle maxima. The sequence goes on from JANHGN010024756.1 coordinate 56,718, forward strand.
ACTTAATAAAAACTCATACTCACGATCTATAACAACTATTTATTTGTTTTTAAAAAACTTGTCAGAAACATTTCTCTTGGCAATCCATAGTGCATAAAACAGCTCTTAGCACAATAAAAGAGATTGCCAAAAGCAAAGACTTATCTTGCATAAGTATTCTGGTATGTGATCTGTTTATCATACACAGACATGCAGAGATTGCTGTGCTTGGTCTGACTCACTGCTCCTCTTTAGAAGAAAGAGTATAGACCATAGAGAAGAACACGCAGCAGCCACATATAAAAGTGTCCAGGACAGAGAGAAGATTGAAGGGTGAAGCTACAGTGAGGTAGACACTATCAGGAGTCATGCTGCTACTCCATATAGGTGTGCTGGCAAACAATTTCCCCACTCTGCTCTCTCTTACTAAAGAACAGAAGAACAGTTGCCTGAATATCGAAGGCAGATACGGCTGAACACTGAAGAACCACATATATATTGGTCTTCTATAAACAGCCGTATTAAAAAGGGCACCGTATAGCTTGCTTAATCTAGACAGTTGAAAGACAGGAAAAGATGAGTTTGGAAACAAATTGAGGAGATATTTCCTACAATCCCCAGGGTAAAGGCACCTGTCACTTGATCCTGCAAAGGCAGGTTTTTGGGGACATTAAGAGTTGTTTGATTTAATGAAAATGTTTCCTGTGACATTAACAAAGCATGGGTTAAACTCCACAGATGATCTGGCCTATGAAAGAAGAAATATAAGCAATCACCAGAGACAGGAAGAACATCCCATCACATTGGAACTTTCTTTTAGGAATTTGCCCAGGTAGGACAAATTCACTTGGATGTCTAACAGTCCCTCATACAAATCCACAGAGAAATATCATTCTAACTCATTTTGAAATACTTTAAAAAAAAATCACCAAAGGAAAACAACATTCTGAGCTGTCCCCATAATTCATTTCTCTTCTTACTTTTCCCTTTATGTTCTGCAAAAAACTGTAAATCACTTTTCTTGGTTACATTTTCTTTTGCTCCTCCTCCAAGCCAACCTGTTGTAGTGCAAGGGGCAGCCTCAGAGATGACTGGAATGATCCCACAACACAGCTTTCAGGAGGATGCCAGCACCTGATACAGCAGAACAGAACAGGGGGCATAGTCAGGGTAAGGACCGACCTTTCAGCAAAAGCAGATGAAGTAGCTCAGTCCGAAATGTCTTCAGCTGCTTCTAGTCACCTGGACAGTCATCATTCAGCTGGCTTCAGTTTCCTACCTACTTGCCATTAACCAACTCCAAGACTCATATTTTTCACATAAAATTCCCCAATTTTTGCAACCTCTTAGCCGTCTCCTATGAAATCTGAACATTTTCTATTACAAATACTGCAAGGATTCTGGTAAGTAAAGGCTTACTTTAAAATCTGCAGAAAAATATTTTAAAACAGCTCTCTAAAGCCCCACTAATACTATCTACACTGAGCAAGGAATCACAATAAAGGATACTGAAGCTCCTGTCTGTGATTGCTAAATGCCAGAGGTTAATCCTGAGATCATCCGCTGACATGTATGTCTCACAGTCACTGTTGACAGATATTGAGTTGACATGATAGGTGTGACCATTAGCAAAGATTCTCCGGGGAGTAACTTCGACCATCAAATCCATAGGTTTCAATACAGGCACCTGCCAAAAACAAACAAACAAACAAAAAACCAAAAAAAACCCAAACCAAACAAAACAAAAACCACAAAACACACACACACAAAATCAAAACAAAAACAAACAAACAAACAAAACAAAACAAACGAACAAACAAACAAAACACAAACCAGAAAGAGAGTAAGATTTAAAATAATTTTTTGCTTGGATGATGAGAGTTTCAATGGGGAGTAAGCATTAAAAACCTGTGATATTATAAAACTTCTTGACAATATATGCAAGCTGAATTTCCCAATGGTTGAATTGCTGGGTAAGGTCATCCCTGCCAAGGAGGAAAGGAAACACAGGAGAGCCTTGGAGAGCCACACAGTGATGGAAAGCCTGGACTGCAGGACGGGAGGCACTGGAAAGCCTGAACTGTGCAAAAGGAGGCAATGGCAGCTGCCACAGAACAGGCCAGTCCCACAGTGGGAGCTACAGTCCCATACATGCAGGAAGACCTAGTATTTTGCTTTTGCTAGAGAGTTTGCTGTTAGTTCTAAATGAGTTACAGTATTTATTTTGCTACTTGATGTCTCTCAAAAAAGTCAAGCCATGACAAGCCTATAATCCCAGCAAAACATAATAAACAAAGTCTTGGAAAACAAAACCAACCTGTGTACTGACATACTGTAGATACACACATACTCCCGAAAAGCCAAGACCACAGACCAACCACAGACGTTATTTCGCCGTGTGTCACTTCAGTGTCATGCTTCAGTAACTAGACACTGTCAATTTATTCCCTATTGGTAAAGCATTGAACACTGTAAGGCTGTGAGACTATTCAATGTTGTTGAACATGCTTCATAAACAAACTATCGTACATCAATCCACAAGATAGTTTAACCAGGAACACAGAGAAGTTAAAGTTTTGTATTTACCTTGACAGTGAAGGCACAAAGCAATGGTTTTCTCAGCCTTTGAATTCTCAGACTATTAAGCAATTTGCAATGGTTTTGTTTGTTTAATCATACAGAATAGATAAATATTCCATCATCTTCACACTTTGGAGGCTTTGGTCACAATAGACAATATTGGCTTGTTTTGGAGGTAGGGGTTGGTTGGTTGTTTTCAATAATTAAAAATAATAGTGTTGATACAACGTAACCTTCCAGTTCTAACTTTTAGCCACTTCCTTTGCCAAAACACCTTGAATAAATTCAGTCTGAGAGCAAAAATCTACTCCATTATACACCCTTATATGAGTTCCGTAACTCTATCTGTTGAGAAGGGCAGAACCTCACATTCACTGGAGCACAGACTACTGCAAAACCCATTCTTCAGATAGGATAAAACTGTTTCATACTACTGAAATAAAGATGAAACTGAAATCTGGTGTACTGTCTTTAACTCAGTTGCTTTGAATAAGCCAATAATATTAATATTAATTATATGTAGAATACTTTCAGCACACCAGGCTAAAGAATCCAGAGTGAAAGCATGTTAAGTCACACTGAGAAAATTTTATGAGGAAGACTAAAACTGACACAAACTCTAAACATATTTGTGTTGGTCGCTATATCATAAAACATTTGTGACTTGAATATGTTTGACAGATTCGAGACCATTATCAGTCTGCTAAAACTTCAGTGAGAATAATCATATATAGGTTTTGCATTAGGTACATACTTAAATCTTTCACTTAAATCTTCATATAGAAACAACTGTATTTTGGACAAAGACAACAGCTTACCTGCAGTGATGTTACTGTAGAAAGATCTTTAAGTTTTCCTTCTTCATCTTTTAAGTTGTACCCCTCTGGTCTCTTATCTCTTTCAGTAATTTTCCATAACTTGATTGTTTTATCTTTAAAAGAAAAGACAAACAACTGTTAGTGTAGGAATTCTGAATGTGGTTACCTTTCACAATATAATCTTTAAGGAAGTTTCAATGCCTTGCTTGAGAAAAGTCTTGTGCTGAAACAGTCTGTGTCAATTTTGCACAGCCAGAAAATATTGCCAACAGAAAAAATACTCATAAAGCACATCCCATGCTGTCAAACTAAGTCAGAGGTTCCTGGCAGCTGACAGACCACATAGAGCACATGCTGCTCTCACAAGCAACTTGGCAGTTTGCAGGTGGAACAGACCAAATCCACTCAATGCTCACTGCTGAAGCTCAGTTTGACTATTTGACTTTGCAAGGAAATAATCTTGCTATTAAAGCCAGTTTGCTAGGTTATTTATAAACAGCATAAAAAGAGCATGGCGTAGACAGACTGACCAATGATGCCTGCCCAGCCCATTGGGAATGGGCAGTGGTGTACTGGTGTAACATCAGGATCTCCAGCAAATGAAAGGCTGTATGAAAGGCTCTTCTGCAAAAAATCTGGCCCCAAGCTTCTAACAGTTGTTCCTCTCATCTATTCACAGGGCAGTCAAAGCCTTTCCAAAGATTCCGTGCTTCAGCTGCCACCATAGTTTTCATTAACCTCAGTTCCTGCATCATTCTGATTTCATACCACTTCCTTCCTTTACCACTCTTTCCCTGAGTACAGGGCAAAGCATAATTCTTTCCCCAGTGGGGCTGATCCAAATACTTCTCTCAAACGTTAATATAAATAACTTTAAAGGCAGAATATATGAATACATGAATCACCTTGCATTTCTATAGTACCTTTAACTTTGACTTTTTTTGTTTCAAAGTAAATCCCTCCACTACTTTGAGTATTTTTCATATTGTGCATTTCCTAACAATATTGATATGCTAATTTTCAAGAAACAAAAATATTACAATTGATCAATCTACAGAACAAGAGGTTAGCTCAACCTGCAACTAAAAAGCTCCACTTAAATAATCAATATATTTAATTTGTATCAGTCATGTTAATTAATTACTAAAAATACATATAGGCCATGTCAGGTACTTGGGATTTTTATTACATGTAAATAGTGCATTCCTCCTTATCTATTCTAAAAATTGTAAATACAGAAATTGTAGAATGAATTATAAGAGAAAGTACAAACAATTTTCCATTGTTGGACTTCACTGCTATTGATAGGTGTTGATTTCCTTCTCAATCTCCCTCTAGACTTTAAAAACTCCCTAGAAATTCTAAGCGTGCTTATATTCTGCAAAATATAGAAATATCTCTGTGATGTTCAGTATTCACACAGTCTCAAGAGTGTTGTGAAGTCTAAATTAATTAATGTCTGGTAAGTAGTCTGAAATCCTCAGATGAAAGGATCCGTATGGGCCAAATTCTGATCTACACAATGCAGCTCACATTGAAAAGTGGTCCAAATATATTCTGGTGCAAAAGACACCAACGAATCCTAATTTATTTTTGTTTTATTATTTATTATTATGCTACAAAATCACTTCATTTTACAGCGCAAACCAGAAATTTGCTGACTTCAAGCACTGCAAATCCACAGTGGGAACTGAAAGCCTTGGTGGTTTCCTTCTGCTTACATTAATTAAAATGTTGCAGTCAAAGCTTAGCTGGTGACTTTCTGGTAGCATTTTAACTGAAAAGGAACCAAGATCCCATCTGACAGAGGTGACCTGTTCAGAAACAACCTCAGACAAAAGTCCTCCAGAGAAGACAGAAACAGATTTGGGCAGATGCAGGCCTGTCATGTCTCATATATTGAGTGTGAGATGTAGATGGACTCTCCCTTCATATACCCTAACAGAGGGATGCTCCTTCCAGCAAATTCAACAGGTGCTGCCCACCTGTGCCTGAAGAAAGGATGAAGTTTCACAGATCTCATGTTTCTAACCAAAAAGGTGTTTCAGACACTAAACTACCAGAGAGCAAAGTATCAAAAATTGCACAAAAATACCAGGCTCGGAAACCAGTAATTATAAATCAGTACTTGTGATGTCTACAACCTGCCTATATGAGCATGTGTGACAGGTAATGCCTTCATTCTCTACAAGCTAGGGAAAATACTATTATCCCTGTTTATAGGCACGGATACACATTGTCAGTGACTCCTCACAGGCAATATGTGAGGCAGACAGGAATTCCACATGGGCCTTCTGTATCCTAAAGTTAAAACTATCTTTAAGACTATGATGAGAGGTGAATCTTGAGACTTCAACCTTGCTGTGGCAGGAAGCTAGGACTCCTCCTTGGCATACAAAAATATTCTGTAATTCAAGGCCAAAATGCAAAGGCTATGGCAGTGGCACCACTTCTGTTCACATCGCCATAAATAGGTCTGCCAGGATGCACCAGAATTAACACGGGACAAAAACAGAGGTCAAAGTATTTTGCTGGCATTAGGCTTGCTGCAACTGGATTAACCCATAGCAACACTAAGACTGATTATTTCTTCCTTTCTCCCCTCCCATATTAATATCAACCAGAAAACTGATATAAAAGTCTATTAGGCCAAGTGTAAAAGCAGGGTGTCCAAGGACCTGGCTTTATTCCTCAGTGTTTACAAAAACAAACTATAAAATTGAAAGGGAGAGATTTAATAATCTGCTTTTGTGTCATACACTTGGAAGCAGCCATTCTTAAAGTTATCTGAAGTAGGTTATTTTGACCAAGGGAGAAGTGCAGCAGTAAACTCCCAAACTTCGTAATTAGCTGACTAATCATTAAATTAGCACAAATCACCTAGCTATAACAAATATGTTTAATTTCAAATATTGCAATAGTGCGCCCAAGAAGTCAAAAGACAACTTTAAAGAAAACAGACTACAAAACATGTACATGCTATGGACTGTGAATTAATATAAATATTAATTTATTGTCAGAAATTTTAACTAGAAGTAATCACTTTGCCCTAAATCATCAATTCCCAAAGGTGAGATTACACTATTTTTCTATCAGCAATTCCCAGTTACACTCATACTTACACAATAAAAATGCTTTTCTGATTACAATGAGATCAAAGTCTTTAAATCAGGTATTTTTGTCTCATGCATCACCAGCAGTAAGAAAGGCTGTGGGTGTCCAAATGTTTCCTAAATGGCACCTGTGCATGTCAGGCTTCTTTCAGTGTCTTTCTTCCCTGTGTCACATCTGCGTATTCCCTCTTAGCAATAATACCGCATTTTTTTAATCAATAGGCCTTAAGCATGTTAGAAAGATGAGTCAGTATCAATTTCGTTTTATTATTCCTGTTTCCTCTCAAAGATTTGTGTAACTCTTTAGAACTTAAATAAACCATTCTGATGATAATGAATGAAAAGAAAAATTTACCTCTCTCACCTACACTCACACATCTACAAAGAATAAAAGTTATGACAAATACAGCAGACACAATTCTAAATCCTTGGTGAAACACAGCTGCTGAGTAAAGTGATGCCTTTGTCACAAAATTATTTCAGGATAGCATGGCACATTAATAGCAAAAATGGATAGCTCTCTAAATGTCTATAGATAGTCAATATAAAAAACCCTATGACTATGAATAAAATACATAAATAACAGATATCAGAGTTAGTATGACAGTCTTGGTAAACTCTGGAAGAGGAAATTACTAAAGCAGTAGATTAAAATGAACAAAATATACAGTCAGCACTAAAATTCACAAGAGAAAAATGTTGATAGGTCCTGTATACTGTCATCTATCTTACCATTTGTTGATAAAAGCGAGTGAGCTGCATTTTGCTGTGGTAACCACTTGATCTTGTTTATTTTTTCTTCTATCTCCAAGCTCTTCAAATAATCAAATTCAGGTTCATGGCTCTGGAAAGTGCTGTAAACATTGTACTCCCCCTGATTGTAAGGCTCATTTTTACTCTGTGAAGAACAACAAAAACGTGGTTTATGAAGACAATATATCTCCGTGTCTTAAGAAAGGTGAATAAGCAGCCTTATGAAGATAGGAATACTGAAAGTGTAATTTAATTTCTCATTTAAACCATGATATTGACAGGTTTCTTTCTAAAAGAATGAAATTTCCTTTAAATATTGGAGCAAGTTTTACTAAAAGGCAGAATTTTTGAAGAAGTGCCAGTTATTCAGGAAATCATTCTACAAAAGGTACTACAGAGGGACTGAATTTAAAAGAGAAACATAAAGGTACCACAGCAAAGGCATTGTTTTAAATTGAACGGTTACATCAAACAGGCAAAAGCTATTTAAACAATGTAGAAGTAAAACAAAAGCAACCTTCTTTTTTCTTAGCGCAGAGTTTTGGAGCTAAGAAGCATTTTTGTTTCAGACAGCAAACTTCCAAGTGAAATACCCTTACCCTCTTTCACTTCCTCTCCAAAGAGGTGACATTCTGTTTTACTGAATCTTGAGATTAGGAAAAAAAATTGTTAGTTAGATTGAATTAAAGTATTAAAAATAAATCCAGGTTTTAGTAAGCTAGTAAGGACTACATTGTTAACTCACATACCTCAGGTTCCCTTTGGAATATAACAACCCGACCCCCCTTGTCACCAGTAGCCAGCAGTTCTCCAGTGTGGTTGAACTCAACTGTAGAAATAATATCAGCTAGAGGAAAAAAAAAAAAAAAAAAGAAAAAAAGTCAAATTTTAGACTGCTGCTACAACATAAAGCCAATAGAAATATAAAGCACTCCACAAAAAAATGCAACAAACAAGGGATTTGAAGGAATACAGATGAATTCAACAGCAAGTTATTAGTGCAAACAGGCTGCATGCCATTACCATCTGAGTGAGGTTGCTAGACAATGAAACAAGTGCAAACATAACAAGGCAAATCTGTGTTTCCAGCACATCTGCAGTTTGGGAGTGGAGGAGATCTCTGGAGAGGTTATGCTTGAAGAAGGGCAATCACAGGCTGCTGTAAAGCTTTTTTTGGTACTGGAGATATCAACATAACTGGCCTCCTGCTACTTCCTCTATCAAGGACCAACAAAATATCCTAGTCCTGTTGCATGCATTATTCCTTCTTCACCCTTTGTGAGGGTTTTAATATAAACCTCTAGCACAGCTTTTCTCAAGTAAGAGTGCAGAAGCTAAGTACATGTAGCCAGTCCTACCACAGAGGAATGAAGGCAAAACCAGAACTGCTCACTGTGCAATGCTGGCAAGAGCCCATTCAAATCATTATTTTGTAAATCATTTCAGCACCATAAAAATGTGTCATCAGAAGATAAAAAGATCCCAGTCTCTTATTTTTCTAATTTTCAACAACTCCCTTTCCCTAAGCAATTGCATCAGCTTAAACAGAAACCTCATCAAAACCTGAGGCCAGTCTTCAGTACAAATTACTATACATCAGGATGAGAAGGGAGAAAGATGGTAGAAGCAAAAGTACTGGTTCTTCTGTTTGCATGGCAGTAAATGCTAGAATCATAATCCATGATTAATCCTACACTATTAGCATAATTTAAATTAAAATGCCTAGTGCAATAGTAAATTAAGAAGCCATCATATATACAATCACAGACAAAATGCAGGGTATTACTCAGAGATTGCATGTATGAATCCTCTGTAATGATCAGCATTCACTCATCAGAAATATGGGCCAGATTTTCAGAAGCGTCAGTAGTCAGCAGCTCCCCTTTAGGCATAAAAAGCTGTGGTTTTCAAACACGCTCATCACCCATCAGTTTACGCTGAGAACAATGAGGCAACAGTGGGCTAAGCTCTTTTGAAAACCTAGCCCCAAATGAGTTCACTAAAATTCAAAGGAATTGAAATAACAAGTGGATGTACCATTTACTTGATACATTTTATGAACTGAAAACATCTGTTCCTATTATTCTTTTAATAAACTAGCAGTTGAGTGTTAGAAAGCTTCTATTGCCAGTAGCTTTCATCAGCAACACAGCCATCTCAAAGCCAGATTCTTATTGGAATGTTATAAACAATTCACCATCTAAAAAAGGAAAACTTTCCCTAATCATGGTAAGGAAAAATATCTTTTTGTTTTGTTTTTCAAAAAAACTTCACCATAAAATTGTTCTGTAAAAAAATACAACCCCCCAAAAAAGCAACAAACCCAACCAACCCAACAAACTCTCCTCTTTTTTTCCTCCACGCACCACATATATAAAGGAGGAAGGGGAAATCATAAAGCATGTTTGTCATTTTGCTTTTTTACTGAATAAATTGTATGACTGTGTAGACTTTGAGAAAAATGGAACATGACAACTTACAGTATTTTGGGTCTGAACCCAAAGCTTCTCATCGTTAATAATATTTGATTTTTATGTGTATTTCCACATTAAATACATGTACATTTTATAGGTAATAACCCCAAAAGCCCTAGTCTTATTAGAGTACAAGAAGAGTAGAGAGAATCTGCTCATGGTTGGTGATGCTCTGGGGCTTGGGATGAGTTGAGCTTTATCTAAAACACTGCATTATTTTAAAAAAATCTAAGAATCTAATCAACTTTTCTAGCATGTGAAATTCATTTGTAGTACTTCCAGTGGAAGACCATTTCTCAGCTATTTTATTCTTATCCTGCAAAATTCCTACTGATAGTAGGTATGGGTTCCCTCATAAAATGATACTTGCATGATTTTACTTACTTAAAGCTGTATCTTACCCCAACCACACAGGCAGAACTGCAGAAGTCTCATACTGACAGTCCTTTTAGAATGGAGACTCTTAAGTCTGCAATGGGGAGAAGGGTAAATGTAGAGGGGAAGAATGTAGTATCTATTAAAACATGTGTGTGTGTGCCTGTGCACATGTAATGTATACATGATTTTCTCAATAGGTCACAAACGAATTGGATAAAATAACTGTGCAAAAGGAATGAATGGCATTTGAACTTACATGTGTGAATACACTTGCAATTGGCCTGGAATGCTTCCACAATGGCATGAAATACTTCTCCCTGTAGTCATAATGCTCAAAAAATACTGTATTGCATTCTACAGAGGGCATCAGCCAATGCCCAGTAAAGTCCACAGGAGTATTTGCACAGACTTCAGTAGTAACTGAACCAGGGTTATAATAAAACTTCTCTAGATTATGTTATTATATTGCATTTGTCATTAAAATATTGTCTGCAGTTAAGCAATTATTGTTTAAAGAAAAGCAGCTAAATATTAAGTATCTGTGCACATTGTGTAATGATGTTGTTCTGAGGCAAAATTCTCCCCCCCACAAGGTGTTTCTTCCAGATACATCCCTCCTTACTATTGGAAAAACTAATCCTGAACTGGAAATTATCTATCATTTTTAAATTAACTTGTTCTGGAAAAGAGCAGATCCAATATTCTGACCTTAGAGGCTATGCAGCTTGTTGGAAAAAAAAAAAACCAAACTTTGAATTGGAAAATCACTTTTATTGATCCTGTAAATAACAGCTGAAAACAACAGACAAATAAATAATTAAATAAATAAATCTTATCCAGAATCTCTGTTCAGCAGGTGAACATTAGTCATGCTGTTTTCAGAAAAAAAATTAGCCAGGATGGCTCTTCCTAAGACAGAGAAGGTAGGAACTGAATCAATCAACAAAGCTCTACATGCCCTTCTGCAGAACATTCCCCCATGTATTTATTAATGCTGTGGCAAAATCAGCCACTGCTGTCCCATCCTTTGCATCAGCCACTAATGTCCCATCTGTCATCTGTTTTGAGCAACCTGGTCTGCTGGGAGGTGTCCCCGCCCATGGCAATGGGCTAGGAACTACGTGATCTTTAATGTCCCTTACAACCCAACCCATTCAATGATTCTGTGATTCTGTTCTGCAGATACTTCCATTGGAAAATGGCCCCCTGAGTGTGCAGAGCAATTAACTACCAGATTTCACCCACTCCAGGACATATAAATGCTCCACAACAGAAGAGATGATGAATTTGATGTACAGTAAGCCCTTGGCAGAGATGGAAGACTCCTTCCAGCCTTCTGTATGACACCTTCCATAGCTCTACTGGTAGTGCCAAGCTTTGGGATAATCAGAAATTGAGATAATTAACCTATTAAGTACAATTATGGGTAACCTCAATGCCAATAGACAAATGTTTCCAATCTCATTGCAAATCCCAACTTTTATCCAGTTTTAGTCTTCCTACTCTATTTTTAAATTCTCCATTTTGCCTATGCAGAAATGTATACAAACCTGTATTTAGAAGTCATGATGCTCATTGTTCTCAGATAAAAAGCACAACTTGGACACTCAGAATACAGACACTGACTGAGAAAAGCAAACAAAAAAAACCCCTTCAAAACATGAAAATACTCCAGGGGACTATACACCTGGTCACCTGTTCCACACCCTGCCACAGCAGTGTTCCAGCAGGTATGACACATCACAGACTTCATTCCACAGACTTACTTTACATATTCACAAAAAGACATTCCATTACTCAACTGCTTAAACTGACAGGAAGCTTTTCTTAAGCCAGGCTGAAGTATTTCATTCCTTGTCTCTTACTCACCTCTGCCCTTTTGTACCTCATTAACTAACTCCTCTAAAGCTTCAAAATTTACACTTTGTAAACGTGCTTAATGGCTATGCTGATCCCAACAGCTGCTGCTTAACTATATATACTCAGCTGTTCTGTTCCATCTCAATCTATCAGGGTACATCTGGGCACATCCTGATAACTCTAGGTGATTGTACTGCTTTTCCCCCAATTTCATGGGTATTGTTCCAGCATGGATGCAGGCAAAGGAACCCTCCAGCAGCCCTCCCTCAGGCTCAGTATGGGATGAAACAAAAGTTAGCACACGTAGCCCGGATTAATTCTGGCCTTTATTTCACACAGTCACATACATTTCAAAGTTCACTTTCTAGCCTCTTACATGTTCATTTCAAGGGTTTTTAATACCTTATTCCTATATAATGTGAACAGGTCCAACTACCATCACAATAATAAGAAAAGTCTCATCTATAGGATAAATCTTTACATCATTTTGGGGCACTCTAGCATAACTGCATGACATTTTCCACCTTGTATGTACTCAGTCTGAACATACTTACCTTTTATACATTCTTTTGGTCAGAAAATGAAGTAATTCTAAGAAACTATCATTTTCTGTATGTTACTTTTACTAATAAGTTGTGCCTTTCTGGGGTCTTTCATTTGAAGGCCCTGGTCTATTTTATTTTGCTTTAGAAGATCAGGAAAGAAAAGAACTGCTTTTTTAGAAACTACTTCACCCAGTACAGAAATGAAGCTCTTTGAATAGGAGCAGCAAGTTTTAAGGGCAAACAACATCATACAATGGTACAGGGAAAAGAAGATGAGAGAACATAATAATACTCTGTTCAATTCGGATGTATTCCTGATAGAGAATTAAAGGATTTGGAATGAGCTGGAATACTGGAACTAACACCAGTACTTTTCTCAAACAAAGCTGTGAAATCCTACCAGCCAGAACTTCTCCTTTATATCACATCCACCACAATCAGCATGGCAACACTGTCAGCTTGAGCTGACAGAATCAGCATCTAGGTCAGGTTTCTGTTGTGCATGTTCCCAGTGGCTAGGAGGCAATCTTGTAGTCTACGTTATTTCAACCAAGTTCTGACCTGGCCTAACCTTGGTTTGTGAAATCCAATAAGATCACAGCACAATCTGGCATGGCTGCAAGCAATGTTCAGTCATACTGATACAGAAGTCCCTGAGGAGCATAATCTGGAAGAAACAACAAAGAAGCTTGCAACAAAGAAAGCTATAAAACAAAAGGACAAATGGTAGATAAAAAAGGAGCAGTATTACAGAACCTTGTGTGAAGGGAATGACATTACCATGAGCTGTGTTGTCAGAATTTAGTTCAGACTTGGACACACAAAAAAAAAATAAGGTGGAGAGGGATAATAAAAATGAATGGAAATAAAAAGCTCGCTACTTTTTTTCTTTAAGCTAAAGTTTCAACAGCTTCCTAAAGCAGCTAGAAGACAAGGTATGCAAAACCTCAGAGGTATACACAGCAACCAGTGTTATTCACTGTCATGGATCCAGGGATTGCATGACACTAGAAACCACCCCTCAAAATTCAAGTAAAGACAATGCAAAATCCCACACAGAAAGCCAACTCCATTTTACAGACAAGACATTCACCTACACATAAACTAGCCAATCACCTCTCCAAGTTACCAAAGCAACACAGGATGCAAGCCAGTACACAGCTGGGTGGCTGTATGAGAAGGACAGGTGAGAGAAAAGAGAGTGTAAGGATGCACAAGATGGAGCAGGAGAGAGAGCACATTAACATGTTAAGAAGAGCAAGAGCATGAGGGACAGCACAAAAGAGCATCTGTGAAAGAGCATTTGCACAGGGCAGAGCTTGAGAAAGCATGAAAAAACACAAGGAAATGCCACAGCAGAAGATAAGAAAATAGTTTGAAACGAAGGATCTATCTGCCCCTTTGCCCCTGGGATCATCTGTCACCCTGACAAATCTTTCACTTGGCTTTTTTTCTCGTTTATTAGGGTTTTAAAACCTGAGGGAACTTGTGTTGCAAAACAGTAAGTGTTTGCTCGATCTTAGCTGTATGGATAATGCAAAACACAACAGGAAGATGATTTTGGCCAAAGAAAACTTGGAACATGAATGCTAACAGTGTTAAGTGATTCAGGGATCAGTGAAACACGGTGATCAGTCACTAAAAGAATGAAATCCAGAGATGTGTGTCCACTGTGCTTCATGTAGCAGTTTTCCTACCTGACACCTTGCCTGGCTTCACTGCTAGCAAGGATAAATATACTGAGGGCAAAATTCAAACAGCCCCATTTAATCCTTTCAAGCAAGAACAAGACAGTTTATCAGGCTAAATATCACCTTGCTTCCTGAGTATAACAATCTCTTCCTGATGTGAAATCCAAGCCCACAGGGTTGAATGCTGAAAAGCTCTTGAAAGGCTGCTTGAATTAAGAACACTTCAGCTGGGGATGGTAGTAAAAAAAAACCAAACCAAAACAAACAAAACAAAACAAAACAAACAACCAAACAAAAAAAACCAAATCACAAACAAACAAACAAAACCCCCAAAAAACAAAACCAACCCAAAAAACCAACAAGCAAATCCTAACAACAAATCCCAGCAAACACTGAACAAATCCTTTCCTTTTTTTCCATCTTTAATCTCCGACTTTTGCTCTTTATAAATACACACCTCAGTGGCCTGCATCAGCCCTCACTGATCATGAGACCACCACGACACCACTGAATTTCACAGGTCCATATATCCTCAGGGACCAAGAAAAGCACCTTCCCATTCAAAACATTTTACTGTAGGCTTACTCAAAGAGAGAATTTACTTCAAACAGAATCTAATAAGCATCCAAAACTTTCATGCCCTTTATGAGCACCTATGACCACTGGGTTTTACTATTTCTAGCCTTGAGCTTTAAAAGAGTTGGGTTTTTTTCTTCCAATATTTTTGTATGTATTTATTTTAAGTGCTTAGAAAATGTTTTTAACAGCTTTATAATCACATGCTAATTTCTAGCTGTATTTCTGAAATTAGAAAATCACCCAACTATTGAAGCACAGTCAATGCAAAAATAATTTTTTTTGTCTGCAGGACAAATACATAAAATAGATTAACTGGCTTCTGTACTAAATAACACATCATACTGAATACAAATCACTGAGATTCAGTTTTTCACAAAGTGCTCCCCCTCTCCTCGCACCCCGCACCCCCTTTCCTCCCCCACGTTTCCTAATTTGAAATCTCACAGTCCTTATTTCAGAGGTTCTGGCACCCATCTCCCTTCTGCAGAGCACAAGCCCTCTAGGAAAAGTGGCCAAAGAGACTCTACCTTCTGCACACTGAGATAAATGGAAAGTTTCCCACTACTTCAATAGTAAATAGTATCAAGGAACATTTGTCAGATGTGGTGTAGCTGAAAATTAGGACACATTTCTCAAAATTTTGGCTACAGTTTACATGCACTTCTGTTTCTTCAAGGTGACCTGCTTAGATCAGCAAGATATTGCAAAGCTTCAGTCATTAGCTCTGCAGAATGCCTAATTAATATTACTATTATCCTTGCTGAAGTCACTAAATGCACTGCTTTGAGCCTTCATAATCTAAAATACTCAGTGGACCGACAAAAAGCTTACTTCCTTTTAATACCAATTTAGGGGCTCCCAAGTAGCAGTGCTGCATCACCTGCAGTAACGGAGAAGCCCCTTGGTGCTGTGAGACTGGCAGCCCTCCCTGTACGCTAACGGGAAAGGCAGGGGCTGGATGCCAGCAGGTACTTCAGCCACTGGGGATGTCCACAGCAGCTAAGCATGGGAAGCACTCATCCCTCCATCCTGTTCAACCTGAACAAACTGGAAAACTCACTAGAAAGCCTTTCACCTTTGGTAAAACTAAGCTGTTTGGTAACAGTGCTCATAGCTATTCTTACAAGCAACACTTTAAGAACTTAAACACTGCAGATCAATCTCTATTTTAGAATACAGATATTCAGGGAAAGCTGCTGAACTTCACATCCCCTAAAAGAATCTTCACAGCGTACACTGTGTAACACATTCTACTAATCTACTCTTATGAGATTTCTGTAAAGAAAAAAAAAAAAAAAAAGGAAATGCAGCTCTCTCTCTCTCTTTTTCTATATCTCTCTCTCTCTCTTTCTTTCTTTCTCTTTCTTTCTCTCTTTCTTTCTCTCTCTCTCTCTTTCTTTCTCTCTCTCTCTTTCTCTCTTTCTTTCGAGATCAGACAGTCATCTAAGCTAAGGATTCAGCAACAGGCTTCAAACATACTTATAAACATTAGTGCAATTAGGAAATGTGCCAGTCCACTCCTCTTACCCACAAACACTGAAGGGAAGAAAAAAAAAAAAAAAAATCACCATAGGCATCACAATATGTATGTACAATTTCCAGGGTGGGGTTTAACCTGGTACTCACTGCAGGAAGCCTGCCTGAGCTGCGAGCTTCTGCTCAGGTCCATGTTACTTCCCACTGAGAAGCTGCACAGACTGACTGCCAGCAAAAGACAGATCAGAAGTGGTGCTGCCAAGTGTCAAAAATGCTAGGCAACTGGGTTTTATGAAGAGCAGAGAAAGACCTTGAACCTCACCCCTCATTTCTGAGCAAATAAATTCCAAAAAATGAAGGTGTACAAATCATTAAAATAATGTGCATAATAATTGCAATGATCTACCGAAAGTAAACATCAGGTTTTGCTAAAAATCTATTCTAAAGCAAGGACAAAAATAATCCCACTCATATTTAGGATTTTAAAGGAAAATCATTAATTTAAACTATAACAGAGAGTAATAAAAAGTAATCAAAAATTTAAAATACAGTCCCGTGTAACCAAATTCCATATGAATGTAATTTCTCATGTATTACAAACTTCATCAGAATTTCACTGACAGCTGGTTCTGAACTACTTGGGGTTTTTTTGTTCTCTTAACTGAGCAATTAAATTCCATAATCAAAACTCTCAGTAATTCTGTCAGCACTTCTCATGTTCAAAGCACTTTCCAGGCATTAAACCCTGAAGCAACCCAAGGAAGTCAGTAAGGAAATGTTAGCATTCCCATTTTACACAAAGGAAAAAATGAAACAGATGCTCCAGAGTTTTTATCCAAGATCAGAGAAGCAGTTTTGATTATACACATACTAAGGGACAGATAATCCAGGCTGTGGCTCAGGAAAACATTTCTATTTAATAAATCTCTTAATCACTTGTCTAGAGACTTAGATGTTCCTGTATTTAGTTCAAATGAGTATGCATGTTGTTAAATGAATATACTGATGGAGTCCTAACAAACAAAGCCTCAAAATAATGTGCACCAAGGAAGAAAAAGCCTCATTGAGCAGGCTTCTGGGTGAAGCAAGGGGGATATAATCTTAAAAATCATGAAGGGCTGGAGCTAGGAGCTGGACTGAAGCCAGAGTCTTCAAGCACAGAGCAATGACAAGGAAAGCAGAGACACAACAGCCACATCTGTGCTAACAAATGAAGAAGAGCTCCAGGATGTTCTTGGGCTTTGCAGTGTTATGATTCATACTGTTAAATTGCTAAAGTGGACCTTGACAGGATTTTGGCTGTGATAAGTTACTCTCCCCCAAACACCACTTCAGGCGTGGCTTGGGGCTTATCACAAGCCAGGGACATTTCTCAACAGGTAGCACACACAGAGCCACAATTTTTTTGGAAATTATGCAATGTCACCCTCACAGGCACAAGCCCCTCTGTGCCAACTGGCTGCAACTCTCCCCAGCATTCAGTTTACTCAGGCAATTACTTAGTGACTGCAACTCATAGGAAACAGCATAGCACAGAGACCAACAGTGCTCACAGTCTGCTATGACAATTACATTACAGTTTTCTGCTACAACCGGCGGGGGGGGAGGCCTGCTCCCAGAGTATAAGGGGCTCCTCTGAAGCCTGTAGAATTAACACAGGGAAATTTTGCACACTTGCATTTCTTAATCTCAATGCATGAGGGTCGATAGCAGTGTTCAAATCAATCGATCGGACACTGACTACAGAAAGCAAATAAACCATAACTGTGAGCAACATACAGCTCTAACTTATACATCACTGGACATCTCTTCTGTGACTCCCAGCAGCGGACCAGCAAGCTAAGGTCACATACAGTGCTTGTTGGCTGTCAAGGGAGCTCATGCCAAGCTGTGTAGATTCTCATCTAACATTAGCATCTGTTTGCTTGGCAAGCTCCAAAGGCAGTTCAGCTGACAATTCTGAATTTGCCTCTGGGTCTGTCACAAGATTGTGTAACTGTGGGACTTCTGGGAGTGCCTAATACTACTTTGATGAAGATCACGCATATCAGAATATATTAGATCCATTCTAAGCATTCTTTGAAATCAGTGTTTGTGACCTTTCAGAATTATCCAGGTAGTGTGGCTGGCTTAAGTGTGTAAATTAAAGCCAAACTCAAAGATCATGCAATTAGTTGTTCTTGCTTGCATCAAGATCTCTTCATCAAGTTTATAGAATGATCTCAAGACCAGAAAAATCAGACTTTTTGCTGTTAACATGGGTTGCTGCTACTGAAAGAATACCAAACGCTCTCCTAAACTGGTCTAAAAAATGAACAGGACACCTGTTCTGTTCAGCTTCATTATAAAACCTAATGTTTTATGGTTTGATATGAGTGTGGAAATAATATAAAAATGTAGTAGAGGCTTACACAACTTTACATTGGTCTAAAAGCTCATCGCATAAGATTCAGTTCATGACAAGAGAATTTATTTATATTTATATATCCAACTAAATAAATGTGTGAAAAAATGGGATTACTTATGTGCTTAAAACAAAAAGCATACTAAATCACCCTATTAAGCTAGGAACTAGGGGAACTCCTGGTCCTGAAAGATTGAATTCTAGATAGCCAGAGTGTGCAAAGACCAATGATAAATTTTCCCTCCAGTTTTAATGCATCATATTTCAATAATTACTCATTAAAAAAAAAAAAATTACTCAAAGAACAGAGGATATTCTTTTCTTTCCCCAGTCTGCATCTGATAAACTTCAAACACTTATAACAGCCCCGGGAAATAAGCATTCCTGGTTTGGGATATATTCCCAAAGGCCATCAATTACATAACAGGACTAGATCAGCATATATTACAAATGCTACAGACAGTGTCTACAACAGCAACTGTTTGCTGGTCAGGCAATTTCAGATTTTTTCCTACTCTGAGGAATATAAAAGCATGCAGGTAATACAGGAATTACATAAAACAGCCTTGAAAGCTCTTTCCAACCTAAGAATACAATACGGAAAGCAGGAACTCTTACCATTCCCACAGCATTTGCAACTGGAGATCATGGAATTCAAAGCTTCAAGCCTATCATGTTTTCAGATTAAGCACAATCACTCCTTCTTCCTCAAAAGGTTAAATGCACAATATAGCTTCTGCTAGCATACTTCTAAAGCTGAAAAGTTAAAACCAAAATAGTCTAGAAAAATAAACATCAGTATGTTAGATTTCTGTCTCCTCAACAAAAATAGACCTAGAGGAATTTTCTTAAGAGGCTCCCCCAGAGAGGCTTCAAAGCATACGGTGATGGCTCACAAATCTGCAGGCACCTTCCCCAAGGCCATGCTTCCTAGAGCCGTATAGTTTGAGAGCTGCTAATTTGCAGCCCACACAGATAACATTTAGACATCTATGAAAAAATTACAAGGCTGCCACTCCCCTCCCAATATCCTTGAAGCTGTACCTTACAATCATTGCTGGTTGTTAAAACACAGTCCACAGTAATTACTGCTGTGCTCTGGAAGCAGAGCAGCCTTTGCTGCAATATAACAGTTCTGAGTGTATGGCCAACTGAAGCATCAAGTCTATTTTAATCCCACTATAATTATAAATGATGGATATGTAGTTGAGAAGCTTCTGGATTTTTGTTTGCACGAGGGTGCATTTATGCATCGCAGAAGAGCACTGCAGAGGAATATCTGAGCTAGTACTGACTGAACTGGCAGCAGAGCCAACGTAAAAACATTAGCACGATGCTGCACCCGAGACATCACTGCTGTCAGGACACACTACTGTGTTCGGAGCTAACTCCAAAACATACCTTTTCACCATCCTCCATTAAGCAATGTTGACTTATCCATTAAATACTGAATGAAGAGAAAAGGTGTTGACAGGTTTCTCTGAGGCAAAGCAGTAAAGAAACACATTGGTTAGCTGTTCAAAGGACCGTGATAAGGGGAAAGTTTTACCTAAGTCAGAACCACAGAGTAGATGCTGGAAAGTTTGGCAAAGGCTGGTTAAGCGGAGAGAGACATCGCGTTCCCCCCACCAGCTTGCTATTGCCAGTAGACCTCACTCTGCAGTGAAGGGGACAAATGCAGACCAGGCTATCATTTCTTAACCCTGGAAGAAACTGGCTCAGTACAGCAATATTTGTATTTCACATTGTTATCCCTAAGTGGTACAACACTTATCAGCAATGTAGGAAACACCCTTTTTACTTCAGAAAGCAACGTGTTGCTGCACTTTGCTACAAACATTACCTCAGATGAAACACACACTGCTTTTAGTTTACTAGCCTTTATGAGATTGCACAATTAGCAGCTAATGCATGTGAGAAAGAGGTATGCTTCTACACATGCTTTGCTAACTGGAGCATCCAGTATGAATCAATATTGTAATAACTGTATTGTTAGTACTAAGTATACTTTCCACTGAAACCAGTAAGGAGGATTTCTGTAATTATTTACAGTACAGGCCTTCTCCAGATCATAACTGTTGCATATCACAGAAAGCTTGTATAAAGAATATTTCCTCAAGCTGCTGTTATCTGGAGAGAATCAAATCAATCTCCTAAATCTTAGTCTGATGCCTTAGAATATACATCAGCCCAACAAATTCTTATTTGTTAGTTATTCATGTAGGTGTTCTTGAACCTCCTCAGTTTTCCAGCAAAACACGGACTTGCACATTATTGGAGTGTCATCCAACTAGAATCAAGAAGGAATTGTGTAACCAATGCATCATTACATAATTGGATGTGCTACCTGAATATTCAAACAAAGCGTCCATCACATGCAAGGAAGAAATACAATTTTTAACTTAAAAAAAAAAAAAAGTAAATTTAAAATCATCAGGAGTCCTGCCTCAGACAGTCTTATGACAAAGGAAGCTAGCTCTTACTTCAGTCTTCCATATGCTTAGAATGGATGCCTGAAGAAAGCAACAAGGTCCTGCAAATTCTTTACCACTCTCTCTCTTTTGAAGTCCTATATACTCCCAAGGCAAAAATGCTTGCAGAAAGACATGAGGAAATACAGGGACATTAGGCTAAACTAACACAGCAGAGGGAGGTACAGTTTCAGAGGCACAATCCAACCCTCAGTAAGGACCTCAGGATCTGACCTGTACCCTGGTACACTCACACAGGGAAGCTGAAACAAGCAGTAAAGCTTCTTTTCCCAATGACTTTGCACAGATTTTTGAGCTCCTTTCAACCGAAGAAATTATTTTATCTGCCCACTTCCATCTCATGTTGATTGTTCCAGATTGTTCCAGTTCTGGGGAACTGTCTGCTAAAGACATTCAACCATCAAATAGTCACTTAAAAGATTAATTTTTCAGAAAATTGACAAATGAGAATCATTATTACAAAGGCCATACTACGAGAGAAATTTATTGTTGTGCTAATGTTCCTCTTGATGACATGAGATGAAGTGCCTTTCAAAAGATGTCAGAGTAGCACCTGTCTAGTTGATACTAAAAGCGTACTGATGGCTTCAGAAAGACAGCACCAAACCATACCAAAAAATGGTATTTTTGGTAAAGGAAAGCAAGATGCTATAAACCACTCAGAAAAATCTCATGCTTTTCATCCGTTTGAGCAACTGACAAGATTTAATAGCCAGCTGATAAAATAATGAAGGCAAGAGGCCCGTAAAACTATACAAAGCTAAGAGAAACTGCCTTGTACTAATTAGAAACAACGTGCAGTCTGATGACACTTTATAGACTTCAATTACCATACTCGGCAGGAAGGAGCTTTCAAACATCTGTATGATGATTATTCTCCACTGGGATGTCATTTACAGTGCAAAGTATTAAAAACAGGGCCAAAAAATCAATTATAATCTTTGTAAATGAGCATATTCTGGATCTAAGGGATTTGAACTTGTGTGTGGAAATTGGCTTTAAAAGGAGACAAACTGAATTCACAGACAGCAACCCCCCATATCTGATTTGCACAAAATTAAACTCAAGGATCATTAAAATAATAATTAGTATATAAAGTGCAGGAACAAAAGAATATTATTAGAAGTCAAGCCTAACAGCAGTGGCTAACCACAAGTGAGGTTCAAGAAAAGACTGACTTTTTTAAAGTTTTTAGGTGAATATCCAGAAGTACTGTCCATTGACTAAGATTAATTGGATGAGGAAAGATATGGACACACTAGGCAGGAATACAGAATCATATCTTTTCTTGTTCTAAATTGTTCTGAACAATCATTTTCATATTTACATAGAAAACCACAAATATGCAAAAGTAATAGGAAGAGTAGGAAGCAACCAATAGCCAATGAGAATGTTATTTCAACTGGTCACTGTTTAATACATTACTGCAGAGAATTAAGGATTTTAACCTATAATCAAAGGAAACTGAAATAATGTGGAAAAACATAAATTACCAGAGAAAAATATAAATAGAAAAATACAAAATCTACCCCTGTAAAATAAAACAAAACCAAACCAACAACCAAGGTTGTCTGAATGGATTGAATTTTTCTTTTCTGATTTACTGATTTTCACATATGTCTGTTAACTCAGAGAATATGCTTAGAAGGTATGTGAAAGCAATGCTGACTTTTATTGAAGAGCAAATGGCAATAGCAATGGTCAGCTGCAGAAAATGTCTACAAAATTTGCCAATCCTTGCATCAATATCCTTAATCATGGTACAAAATCTGGCAGTGTTAACCTGACTTTGCAGATCACTGATTAACAACCAAGCACCACATGCATTTTATACAGGTGGCAAGATGGGTGTAACTTTTTCTCTTAGAGGCAAAACTTATTTGCCTTTGTAAGGGTAGATTAATGACCTACCTAATGATATACTGTTGCACTTCAAGAATATTTTAAAGTATGAACTAGTATAGAGTGCAGATACTTGCTGAGTAATATCAAAAGCCTACTATTCCTGTGCTCTGAAGCTTGTCTCCTAGTAATTAAGGAGACACTAACCTAAGGTGTTGGGTTTGACCTTTAAAGCCCTAAGCAATCTGGAAATCTAGACAAGAGAGTGGGTTATCTGTGCACTTTCCCCCTCTTTCTTCTCTCCTTTTGCTTTTATAGCAATGATTAGAAAGAAGCTGTCAGTCCCCCTCTGACATTCTGTCATTTGGTCAGACAGGACCTGGAAGTATTAAACTCTCATTCAAGCTTCACAGCTCATTTCTCTTGGTGGCTACCTGGAGAGAAAGTAAGCGGATATCATAGAAGTTTTCTTTTATGAAGCTACCACTCCATTTTGTAGTAGGCTAGTACACAGATGAGCAATTTTGAAATGACAGTTGCATTTTTACAATTAAGGCAGTACAGAACACAAGACGAGACCCCAACTAGAAGTGTATAATCAAAGATGGAGAATGCTTTCACAGTCCCTTGCCCTCTTCATTGCCACAGAAAATCATGGTTGTTACTGGTGTTCTGGAAAGAGGAACTGCACAATGTATTTAATACCATGTATTCCACAGCATTAAAATAAAGTCTGAATTTCACATAAAAATTCAAGATAACTAGGCTAATGCAGGATATCTGCAGCAGAATTTCAGCAGCACAGCAGTCTCCAAAGCTATTTTGAGCAGCAGCAACCACTTAAGTAGAATCAGCAAGCGGCCACATTTCATATTGTTGGGAACAACAAAGCTGGAACACCTCTAACAGGCTACCTAGGGATTACTTCAGCTAAATGCAGCTTTGTTATCAAAAAGAAAAGGATTTTTTTTCAGCCTGACAGCGCCATAGAATCTCTTGTTCATTCTGAATGGCACATGAACAGAGATTGGAGTTCATAATTTTCTGCTGGTTAAAGACTCATTCTTGCTCCCATTGAACTAAATGAGACAAAAATGCCATTGATTTCAATCAGATTGCCAGTAGACCTTAAAGATACTAAACATCAGCACTTATTAATACGGAATTATCAGTGGAAAACATATTGACTAGTCGATCTATACCCTTTATCCTCCTTCATCAAAAGACTTAGTCCAAATGATCAAAGACAGAAAACTGAACCCAGACCAAAGGTTATGCTGAATTTACAAATTATGATGACTGCTGATACACATTACCACCAGCAGCTTAATATGCATTGCACACAATCAAACCAATGGACATAATATTACACAAGAAACATACAGCACCCCTACCCTCAAGATTCCCAGCAGTTCAAATCAGAAACATCCATCATCTTTTCACAAAAAACATGAAAAATCCATAAAATTATTTTCATTCAACTGGCTAGTTATTTGCTGATGGCCTTTAAAAATAAAAGCCAAAATCAAGTTGTGACTGTAAATGCTATGCCTCTTATAAAAAGCTCTTAAACTCCATTGGTATTATTTTTAACTTCAGAGAAATAATTAATGTACTATAAAGAATAAAAAGAGTGCTAAATATTCTGAATTTAATTATATGAATGGTATTCTATATACACTTAATTGCATAGCAGTAACACAACCACTTTCATTACTCTTTATAGCTTCAGATGCCCATTAGCACAATCCCCAAGGTTCCTTATGAATAATTAGATTAGGAAAGGGGGACTCTCTGATGAAACGCAATAGAATGTGATGCTTATGAAACAGCACATCTTGAATCCAGATGCTGACATGACAACATCGTGAAGAGCTAATTTGCACATCCAAATTAATACCATCACGATGATAACATAAAAGAAAGATATGCATATTAAATGAGCTACAGAAAATCATGTCAAAAAGAATTGAGGTGCTTATATTACAAAAATACATCTTTTTGACATTTTAACCCAGTTGGAAAGGTGTAAATAGACTAAATGTCATATTCATGAGCATAGAGCTACTTAAGCAGACCTTCTAGAATTTAATCCACTGTTTGGCAACACACAAACAAGCTGTTTAATAAATAGTTATAGTCATAAAACATGTGCAGCACTCACATGACCAGGTGAATAAATTTCACTGTATTTTATGAAACAACTGTTTCCATTTGATACACTGAATATTTGTATTGTTTGATGCTTCTTAGATATAATACCATCAAGAAAATCAGCAAAAAGGGGCAAACCAAACACAAACAAATGGGGTTTAAAAAGTATTTTAAAGAGAGAGAGTTCTGCAGCTGCCATGAGTTGTCTGCATATTTACATGTCTGAAGAGTTAAGAAATATCTCCCTCAAATCCACCTTACAGAAAATAATGGGATCTCCATAAAAAGGGAAATATTTTTCTTCCACTTCAATTGTTCTCCCTTATGGAAAGTTTAAAACACAATACGTGTTACAAGGCTGACTCTACCACTTGCTCCTTGGAAAAAAAGTCAAAGAAGTCTGCTCCTCTCTCTTATAGTATCCTGTTTGCCCTATGCATTTGAGAATATGTTCTGTCAAGGCAGAGCACATTAGTCTAAAGGATTTTCAACTTAAAAAAAAAAAAAAAAAAATCTAAATTCCTATGAAGCTGATGGGATCCCTTTAGAATAAAGAAACATTATACATAAACTCAGAAGAAATTATAATACTGCTGAAAAGCATGTGACAGCAACAGGAGGATAAAAGTGAATAGATGAAACACAAGCAAGAGGCATAATACCAAAGACAAAATATTAAAAACATGATAAAGTACAAATTTGTGTAACTGTAATCATTTGATGTTTTCTTACAATATAAGAGTAAGGAAAACCTCATTAAATTAAAAAAAAACCCAAAATCTTCTTAAAGCTAGTAATAACAATGTTCTACACTAAGTATTTAGGAATCTACTATAAAATATGACTGAGACAAGAAGAACGGGATTCAAACAAGATGTATGCAATTATGCACTTACCCACAGTTAGCTCTAATTATGACAAAAGTTTACTAACTGGGACAGAAAGATATATTTAAAAAGAAAGCACAAAAAAATCCAGCCACAAAACAATTCCATATCCTCACAACTGTCATGTCAACATTGTGGAAAATAAACCATTTTTCTGGGCAAATGGTACGCACTTAGATGCAAGTGGGATGCTAACAAGGGAAGAACCTTTGCACATTGTATTTGGGAGGCTATGATGAAGCATGCATTATTTTTGCACAAAATATTACACCTACTACACGAACAACAAGAATTACAAGACGCTTCACTATTCATTCTAACACAACACTTCCTTTTTAAAGAAGTTTAAAGTGCCACCTTCTTCATTACCACATCCCAACAGTGTGTGCTTACTTAGATTGATCCAACACTGTTTAAATCACTAGGAGTTCCTTCCAGGCACTTCAAGGGGAACAATTTCAGAACCAAAGTATACGAGTAGAATACGTTAACAAAACCAAAAATCAAATAACCAGCAAGACACACAGGCAACATGCAGTGAAGAAACATATGTGAGGCATAAGTGAAAGCTTTTATTGGTATATGAAAGCATTTTCATGAGCTTTTGCTAGTGTAACCCTCATGCTTCCTGTACTTATCTGCCTTATTTTTTTGTCACCTCTTGCTGTGCACTGTCTGAGTTATGAGATTCTGGTGGCATATTCATTTTAATCACCTATAAGGCATCATACACTCTTGTGGCACTGAAGTGAATAAATAACACAAGGCCTTTTATTTTGAGAAGACACAACTAACTGCTTAGTCATGATGTATGTTGTTACTGACCCAAATAAAAGACAGCCTCATTTCAATGTAGTCCTTCACTTCAAAGGTCAAATATCAAATATATACATATATATAGTAAAAGCTCCTACACGTCATCCTAAAGCTAACAGTCACCAGTCTCCCGATGCATAAATTTACAAAACACCATGCCTAAAAACAGAACTGTCATGCTAGTTTTTCCTCCTCACAGTCTGCCTGCTATGCAGCTTGTGCTTTGTAGGAGCACTGAGACCCATTTCTGGACTTACACAGAGCAGATGGATGACATTTTAGTTCCCTTATTCCCTCATCTGCTTTCCTATAATTCTTCATTATATGCATAAAGGTTGGAAGTTCTGCCCCAAAACATGCTACTCCTGAAACTGTCAGATGATTTAGAGTGGTTTGGCAGACAATGGTTTCTGAAGTTAACACATCATAGGTCTGAGCAATAAATTATATACTAGTAAGATCTAAATTAAGCCCACATATAAATTAATATATGTTTTACTTCTAACTTCTTCTGTGGAATGGTCTTACATAAAATGTATTGTATAATACTAGAACTCACAAAAATCAGGAGTTATGCACAATCTGCAAAAACCTAAAAACCACAGATACTAGCTTAGGACATCATTTCAAGAGAAAACACTGTAATTCCTGGCATAGGAAACAATAGGCAGGCAGTTTCTGTGAAATATTTTAATATTACTTTATTAGATACCAAAGAATACAGTAGGTAAACAGAAGGTGAAACAGGTCTGGAGAAGGCTCTCAGCTTTTCAGTATTTTCAGACTACAGCCCAGTCATGACCACTCTGGCACCTGCCATTGTTTGGCAGAGCTGGGATACCACGTGTAACATGTATTCTCTTAATATAGTAGCTCTAAACATAAACCTTTTAAAGATATGTAAAGATATTAATAAGACAGTAAGAGGACAATGGAAGGTCTGTTTTACTGCTACCTCTGTTACATCTCAGTTGTATTCTCTTCTTACATCAGCCTAGCAACTTTGCACAACAATATTTATGCAGGTTTTTAATATAAAGAAATAACATACAGAAAAGATTTGCAATAAAGCTCATTCATCCCTCCTCACTAGCCTCTTTATTACCCTCATTAATACTGCTTTTCTGTCTATGGACCTGTGCCTTCAAGTGTTTCTTTATCTTTAATTTCTCTCACCTGAATAGACCCATGGGACTTATCACAAGGGTAATATTAAGTATGGTCATATGGTTTTCCAGGAATTTTATTTATGAATCTGGTCTCTGACTTCCAGAGATCATACTGGAGCTTTAACAGTCCTTCTCTGGGAATCAACTAAATGCATACCAAAAGAGACATAAATTTGCCTGGACTGGTGATAACACTTCAGTCTATTTCAGTGCATTCACAGTTCTCAGCAGCAGAAGTTGTTATTAAACTCGGGAATCTATATAGTTACATTGTCACTGAAGCCTCCTGTATCTTCCCAGCTACCTAGATTTTATAGCTACCTAAACACCATGCACATTAAAGAGAGATGTGTCTTAAAGGCTACATCTTTAGGTTGCCATAATATCCTACCCTGAAATAAAAATGAGCGAACTTTAAATAAAAAACAACCCAAACAAAAAATCAACTACTAGCAGTAAGGAAAGATGATTATTCTTTCCCATCTATCTAAAGCAAGGAAAAAAAAAAAAAAAATTGTGTACAAGAAGAGCCATTTCACAAGCCTTCAGATAGATCTGGAATTTGAGGGGAAAAAAAATGTGTCAGTTGATGAATTACAAGCTTAATTACATCTGGGATAAGACATTTTAGAACCCAAAGGAAAAATGATTTGCTGAATGTCAGTATGCTCAGATGCCCACCAGTGAGCAGTCCCTCCTCTATTCCAGTGTTTCAGTGAAGACAACATACATGTCAACCACAGTAGAAGAAACACAAACTAATGAAACTGTGTGTAAGCTGTAATTACACTGTCTCAGTGAATGGCACTTGGGGTATTGTGAACAGATTGTACATGTTACTTCACACAGGGCTTAATGAAGCATTCCCTGTTCTACAAACTTCACCTCTTGATTTAATTAACCTTCATACCTATACATGCATTACCTACCAATCATAAATGTTGGAAAACCCTTAAATAAACTACAGTGCTTTAGTGCTACATTGGAAAAGTAAGAGAGGGGTAGTTTATAAAGTGAACTGCAAGCAAATAGTAATGTTCCTGGATGATAAATACCTCATGTGGCCGAATTTGTCCTTAAATGAGCTTTCTCAAACATAAGGCCTGGTCCCTTAAAATGAAACTGCAGAATCAATTAATTCACAACAATCAAAACTGTCTAATACTTTATTAAAAAGAGAAATAAACATTAAACTAATCTAGGAGACTCCACTTTATAAAGACTTTTAGATATTAAATTATGCTCTGTTTTGCAGAACAAAATAGATGGCTAACCTGCTTCTTAGGTTTGTAGGCACAGCTTTGCTAAATAAAAATATATAAATGCATAAAACTGTATCATTTTCACCAACTCTAAAAAATGGAATGGACACTCATCATTACTATCTCAAATGTAAAAATCATGACCTTGGAGACCATAGCAGTTAATCTTTTACGAGCAGAGGACTGAGCAGGGTGTTTACACACACCCTGCAGGCCTCCCATTAGCCTGCATCTTCATGTTTTCCAGCACCACGGGGGCTGCACTTCCCAGTCTTGCAGTTTTCATCAGCTTCAGAGCCTGGATTACATGAATCCTCTGCTCTAGTTATTTATAGCAAAACACTGGGGCACTGGAAATAAATGTTTTCCTGCTGACTTCAAAGACGGAAACATGCACCAAACACAACCACTCATTTTAAAATTTCCTCCTGTATGAGTATAAATTCCTGCTCAGACTCCAGCACTCAAGCACAGATATCTAGAGATGCAAAGGGAGGCTCTTGCCTACTCTCCTCTTCTGGTAGGAAAAAGCTGAAGAGGCAGGGAAACAGCAAAGCCTCATTTCACAATTTTCTTCTAACGAAGGGCAGCAGAAACTGCTTTGGGGGAAGAAAGAAAAAGAACTGCATCTCAGCAAGGCACCTCAATGACACAGGAGCTACCAGGGCTCCTTCTGGCAGGCAGGGCTGAAGCTGAATCTCCTTAAGGAAGATTTAATAGCTGTGTAAACAACAAAGCAGAATTGACACACTTTCTGTGCCTCCCTTCCTCCATGATCAAAGTTTACATAACATACATAATATTTTACTTCATTAAAAAATCAAGTTGAAATTACTTAATGCACAAATTAGAAAAACACTCAGTACCGATTTAGAAAATGCAGACTGCATTGGAGAAATATTAGCAAATCTACACAACCACAAAGAGCAAGTGAAAGCTGCTGAGATAATTTATGTGAATCTCTGAAGTAATTTTAATAGTATCTCTCATAAAAAATTAATCTGCTGAAGTTAGCAAGCATGACACAGAGGAGGAGAACCAGTGGACTGGATAGAAGTTGGCTGAGGGATAAAAGGGAAAGTTTGCCAGCCACAGAAAATGAGGACTCCGTTTGCATTTTAAAATTGAATCATCTGTTTTGTCATCCTGTGCTAAAGACTTACATTGCAATCAAAAAGAATCAGAAGGAACTCCCTACAAGCCTATGAAGCAACACGGATTGTTACTTTTAAAAGAACAAAACCAAAAACGCATACAATAAAGCAGAAAGAAATCAACAAAAAGCAACAAAATTTATGGTTACATTCTGTCTCTCCAGAAGAGAGATTTCAAGGAGGGGGCAGAAACCTGTGTAATAGAGGCCATAAAGCAGGACTTTAAATTAACTGAGAATTCAGTCAACCTTGACAACTTAAACAGAAGGTACCAAATCTGTCCTTTTCCTTCACTGGAGCTATGCTATTCAGTTCACATGAGAATCTCAACCAGTGTCAATGTCATTTTGACATAAAGGATAATAATAATTGTATTTATGATATATCCCTCCAAGGCAGCATGCAAGATCACTTAAGCAAGTTAAAATACAACCTAATACATGAAAATATTTTAAATATTTTAAACCTGCACTTACTGTTTTTCACTCCAGTAGAAAATTTGCCGCCGCTCTAAAGCAATATAGCATTTTGTCTTATGCCATTTTATTCATGAAACCAAATGAATGAGCATGATGCTCATTAATGTAACATTATTAATGTAACATTATTAATGTAACATAAATTCCTCCCTAGTTCCGCCCCCCCTCCCCCCCCCCTGTTACTGAAGGGCCAGCCTTCACCTTTGTTATTCTCTCCCTGACTTTGAGGTCTTGGGTCCTGGCTGCCTGGTAGTAATTTGAGCCTCAAGATGCAGAAAGAAATATTGTGATGCCACAAAGAGCCACACTCCACACTCCAACACTGAGAGCAGAGATACAGAGCAGGATGAATGACAGTGGTATCACAGATCCTATCAGCAGACTGTCCAACGCTACCAGGGGGGTCATGGCTCAGTTGACAGCAGGGATGGCAAAGGTCCCAATCCAGCTTTGCCTATCACCTGGCAGAAGGAGAAACTGGAACCAGTGCCCTTCAAACTCCCCTGGGCTAAGTCTGAAACCAAATTCTCTCAGTCCCCAAGTTGCCTCAACACAGGAAGAACACAGAAAAGGGCCCAATCCCACTCCTACCATTTTCTCCCTCTTTTCTGCAGCATTACCAAACATGGTGGACACTCAAAAGGCAGCTCCACACAAAGAGAACACAAGCTCAGGGAATTTGATAAGAATCTGAACACATCTACAGCTTAGGACCCTCTACAGATTCCACTGAAGCTTGAGTCCACCTCAACCAAAATTAAGTCAGAACTGGGTGACTAAGCCAAGACACCCCGACTTGCATACTTGCACTCAGGGATCTTGCGTTTCAAAGCAGAAGCAGCACCAATTATTTTTAGAAACCTCTACAGGCCATGTGGAACTTGAGATCAGGCATTCCTATTCTCTGAGATTTACACAACTAGTACCCACCCATTAACTGTGTCTGCCCTAAAGAGGACTGGAAAGCAATACATGATCCATTCAAGCTGTTATTTTCAATATTGAGGAAAATGCTATAGGTTTTTAAACATTAACATGAAGATGTGAATTCGTTAGGGTGATCACTTCCTCAAGATTCTGAATATCACATCGTATTCAGAACGGTGACAGCGTAATACATAGGGTATAATACTGGATTTATAAGAATAGTGAACTGAACAGGTAGAGAATTAAGTTCATGGCAATTTTAACACCCTCAGATTCTGTTAATTGCAAATAAAGGAAATCTCGCTGGAGTTATCCTGAGCAACACATTGAGTTCATTAACGTAAAGGCAGGGTAGGTGTTAACAGCAAGGACAGCAGCCTCTCATTTCTTACAAAACAAAATTCTACATTAACAACATGCCAGAGTTCATGTACCAGAGAAAACACCATGGTCTGCTTTTATAATCAGAACTCTCTTCAAATTCTAAAGCTATAAACTAATTTATGGCCCAAGCTCATTTGCATTTGCTATTATGGCAAAACATAAAGCCAATGCAACTGATACCTGGCTTCACAGCAAGGGCTTTTCACAGCCCTTACTAAAAAGCCTTTTTCCATCCTTGCTGGTATTATACCAGTATTATATGGATAGTATCTTATTCAGTAATTAAACCTAGATTCCTCCTTCTTGCTGCTGTTGACAACAATCAGAGGTGATAGAAACAACAGGTGTTTCCTTCTTCCTGGGACTCAGAAAAATTACAGGCAGTGAACCAAGAAGTCCTCCACTTGCTTTCATACCATAAAAATAAACCTCGGTCTGCAGAAGTAAAATCTTTATCATATGCAGTGCTTCAGAGTGCAACTGATGAGAGACATTTTTACTCTGGTCTGCAATTTGACAATACAGTGCAGAGCAGAATAAAGCAATAGACTTAGAAAAGCTATTTATAGTGCACATGCCCCAGGGAGATATAGCTAATAATTAATTCATTTCATATCACACATTTGAATGCAATATGAAAACTTCCCAGTTTTTTATCAGCACAGGAGAAAAGACTCCACTGTGGCTTTCTTTAAAATAATTAAGGATTCTTTAGCAAAACATTTTAATCAAACCGAGCCTCCACAGCAGTCGTTTCTTTCCCTGTCTTCTATCTATTTCCTTAAGAGGTCCATGCCTATTAAAGTTTTGATAAAAGCGTTTCACAACATTGCAGCTTCTCAGGCTATTAAAAATGATGTTCATTTTCCCAGATAACACATTTATTTACCAAATAGATTTCTACAAACTGGATTAAAATCCAATATATTAATGGTCACACCAACAGGAAACAAACTGAATAATCTTCTAACAAATTCAGCAAACAATGCAATTGTAACATCTGAATATGAGGAGGGTTTGGGTTGATTTAGTTTTTCGTTGTAGGGAAACCAGATCAGCTAAGTATTTTCTGTGGACTAGATAGCTGAATATTTTATTACAAATTATGAAGAATTAAACAAGAGATAAGAAAGAAAGATAAGGATTTGTAGTACTCAAAAGACATGAATAACTACATTGAGCCTCCCTTCTGCAGCAACTGTGGCAGAAACAATGCAGCAAGCAGACGGAATGCTCGGAGCGATGATAGCCTTCTCATTTCTCCACACCCACAATTTTTGTTTTCTTTTTCTCTTCTTCCACATGCTGACACCAGGTGTTCTAACAGCTTGACTTCAATGAGAGTGTCCTAAGAACAGAGCAGTTTCAGCCAACGCTGGTGCCAAAGCTGTATCTTCCCTAGGCTGGTAGGGGATTTTGCAAGGGGCCCCAGCTGGTACTCTGCAGGAGCTGCTATTGTCATGGGACTGTGCTAGCTCTAAGAGAAAAACAAGGGCCCTTGAGAACTAAAAAAGACAAACCAAACCCACATCAAACCAACCAACCACTAAAAAAAACCCAAACAACCGACCAACACCATAGACTATCCTGTGGCTCAAAGACTTAGCAAACACTGACCTACTATGTAGCCTGGGCCTTCTGTTACTTCATAATTAAAAGGCAAGGCTTTGCTAACAAGTTTTACGCTGAAATGGTAATTAACTGCTATACAAAACAATGTGAATTGACTCCACCAATTTGTAATCCAGTACCCTTAGGGCCCCTAGTTTTCACTGAGTAGCATGACATCTTAATTTTACTTATACCACCGCAGAATAAGCATGACAATAATTTTAAATATACATTAACCATAAACCATAACTAGATATGGTGAGCTACACAGTCATTTATTTATGTTGTAGGTTCAGTGAAAATGCTAGGAAACAACAGGGAAGAATACATATAGAAACAACCTAATGACTTAAACCTAACTACCTTTCCATTAAGTACTCTGGTATCAAAAGTAGTTACCTTGTATATAAAATGCTTGTTTTCAAATTTATCACTCATAAAGTTTAACAGGCCAAACCTGAACAAACATATTCTAAATCCCTAACTAAATTTAACAGAAAGTATGCAGATCTCCTTCAATAACCATGAAGGCCTCTTAGGGCCCAGGGTTTTTCCCCTTTAGCAGAATATTCTGATAGCAGTAGGAAGTACTGCTCAGTGAACAGTCCTTTCCAGAATCAGACCTTTTTTAGACTGCAAAAGGATACACTACTTTGTGTGTGTGTACACTGATTTCATTTAGGAAATGAAAAGAAGCCAATACAAGGTTTGCTTATTTTTAGGTTGGGGGAGGGCTTCTGTTCTTTGGTTTTGTTTTTTCCTCTTTTCACTTTTCTGTTTGTTCATTTCATTATATTTACTGTGTTACATGTTTATTCACCATGTGCTTTACTTTGAATCATTGTATTAATCAGAATAGAAATATGTCCCATTGCAGAGCAATTGAGCAACAATAGATTAACTACCCAGAATATTAAAGCAAGCTATCTAAATTATACTGGCAAAAAGCAGATAACAAAATGTTGCAAAGTGTAGTTATAAAAGGGCTTAAAAATAACTACTAAATAAAATAGCATCAGCTGCTTACTTTTTCAGATTTTAGTCTGAGCTAGAATATGTTATGTACATGTAACACATGAACCCCTCCACCTTCTGAAGACAAAAATGAACTTAGCTGTTTAGCTTTCTAAATGTATTAAGGGTACAACATCAGCTATTCAAAGTGATTGACACTTTTTAATTTCTGCTCAAACGGTATTTAAAACTTTGAAGATCAAATGTGTTACCTAGTCACTGCATTAAGTCTTTAATCCTGACTTCTCCCATCAACTAAGTGGCAGTTCAGTTTTTTTAAGCTAATATTTCAAATATTTTTTCTTAATTGTTGCCCCTATGTCAATTCACTAATGGCTTTATTGCACAAATAGGTGATGAAATTATACCCAAACAGAAAAGAAGAAAACACTAAAAAGAATTAACTACTACTATATTGCATATAAACTTTTCTATGTTTTCTTCACAGGTCAGCATTATCTATTTTCCCAAGGAGATTTTGCCAAGGAAATTTCACTATTAGCTTTCATAATAAAGGAACATTGTGTAAGTGTGTAAGTTGCCACAAATGCAAGTTCATAAGTTATTAAATTTTAATGACAAAAAACCCGTAGTATTGTGCAATCAAAGATACGTGACAGCACATGAAAATTTTGGGGTCTTTGATTATGGTAGCATGAGACTGCTCAGGTTTGCAACATCTCCATAACACAGAAAAATGAAAACAGATTTTGAAAGAGCAAGAAGAGAAGGCTAAGAAATTATCTCCTCCTGAATGTATTCATAACCACTGCCCCACAAGGGAACACGGTTACCGATCATCCTGTCTACCTATGATGTACCAGTACAGGATCCTGATGTGCCAGTACATCACCCTGTCAGAAGCAGCCAGAGCAGCAGTAAATAGCACAGCAAGCAAGCGTTCAATGATGTTACAATGCTGAGCATACATAACAGTTCCTGTTGGTATGCTGCTGCTGAAGAACCATCACTTGAGCTGCTAACCACGTTTGTTGTGCTTTGAAATGAGAATGCAATGAGACAAAATGAACTAATACAAAAACACCATGCAACACTACTATAGTCACTCCTCATACAGAACAGGGCAGAGTAACAACAGTCCCATCGTCTGCCCAGTGGTGTGAGGAACTGAAGCCTCATTTGGAAACACTCCATTGTACCAAATTCATGCGCTTGCCATGAATTTCAATGAGATTTAAAGATCTGCTTATTCCTGGTTGTCTGCCTTATGGCCCACCATGTTTTCCACTCTGCGCTACTACTTCAGTGCAGGAAATCCTTTAGGCCCATTGGTCGCAGAGACCTCTGGCCATGTGGATTGCTCTTTCTAAATGGATCAGATTTATCTTCCGTATTAAACCCATGCTTACATTAATAACTACTTTCTCTCCATAGAATGTCTTTTAATAATTTAAAATACAAATCAGCGTTTCTCTCCTTATGTTGAAAGGTCCTTCTGTCTTAAGTGTGCATATTACATTAGTACAACCAGTGCTCTCCAAAACCAACTTAGAGGTTTTTTCCACTGAATACTTCAAATCTGCATCCACTTCTACTCAATTCCAATTATATTTGTCCTCAGCCCTTTGTCCTGAAGAGCTAGAGTTAACAAGATGACCTGTATATCATCATGCTCTAACTCAAGCTACCATCTAGAGCACCTTAAGTTTTATTAAAACATTTAGTTACATATGAAGACCTTCCAAATAAAGGGAAAACTTTTGGGTCAAGAGAATGACAGAAGAAACTCATTTTCCATTACTATTTTTCAAGATACCTTTCTGTACATTTAATTAATGAACCAGTACAAGTCAGGGGTTGACCTGCTGGAAAGCAGCTCCATGGAGAAGGACCTGGGAGTCCTGGTAGACAACAGGTTTACCATAAGCCAGCAGTGTGCTCTTATAGCCATGAAAGGCAAGGGTATCCTGGGGTGCATTAAGAAGAGTGTGACCAGGTCATGAAGGATATAGAGAAGGCTGAGGTACTCAGTGATTTATTTGCCTCAGTCTTCACTGACAAGGGCTCTAGCCACACTTCCCAAGTTGCAGAAGGCAAAGTCAGGGATTGGGAGAAGGAAGATCTGCCCGCTGTGAGTGAAGATCAGGTTCAAGACCACTTAAAAATGGTACAAGTCCATAGGACCAGGTGATATCTATCCACAGGTCCCGAGGGAACTTGTAGATGAAGTTGCTAAGCTGCCTTCTATCATATTTGAAAAGTTATAGAGTCTGGTGAAGTTCCCACTGATTGGAAAAGGGAAACATAACCCTCATTTTCAAAAAGGGAAAAAAGGAAGACCTTGGCAACTATAGGCCAGTTGGTCTCACCTCTGTGCCTGGCAAGATCATGGAACAGATCCTCCTGGATGCTCTTCTATGGCACAGGGAAAATGAGCAGGTGGTTTTTGGCAACCAACATGGTTTCACCAAGGGAAAATCCTGCATGACAAATTTGGTGGCCCTTTACAACAGAGTTACAGCACCAGTGGATAAGAGAAGAACAACTGACATCATTACCTGGACTTGTGCAAAGTGTTTGACACTGTCATGCATGATATCCTTGTCTCTAAATTGGAGAGACGCAGATTCAATGGATGAACCACTCAGTGGATGAGGAATTGGCTGGATGCTTGAACTCAAAATGTTGTGATCAGTGATGTCCAAGTGGAAATTAGTGACAAGCAGTGTTCCTCCAGGATCTTCACTGGGTCCAGTGTTGTTTAATATCTGTCAGTAGCCTGGGCAGTGGAATTGAGAGCACCCTCAGCAAGTTTGCAGATGACACCAAGCTGTGTGGTACAGTTGACATGCTGGAAGGAAGGGATTCTATCCAGAGGGAACTTGACAAGCTTGAGGTGGGTGCATGCTAAACTCATGAAGCTCAACAAGGCCAAGTGCAAGGTCCTGCACCTGGGTTGGGGCAATCCCAAGCACAAGTACAGGAAGGGTGGAGTATCGATAGAGAGTAGTGCTGAGGAGAAAGACTTCAGGGTGCTAGTTGATGAATAGCTCAACATGAGCTAACAATGTGCAAGTGCAGGCCAGAAGCCCAACCATAACCTGGGCTGCATCAAGCCAAATGTGGCCAACAGGTAGAAGGAGGTGATTCTACCCCTCTAGTCCGCTCCCTCACCCTGGAGTACTGCATCCAGGTTTGGAGCCCCCAACAGAAGAAGGACATGGACCTGTTGGAGTGGGTATAGAGGAGGGCTACAAAGATGATCAGCAGGCTGGAAAACCTCTCCTATGAGGACAGGCTGATGGAGTTGGGGTGATTCAGCCTGGAGAAGAGAAGGCTCTGGGGAGACCATATTGCAGCTTTCCAGTATCTGAAGAGATACTGTCTACAATAAATCTGGAGAGGGACTTTTTACAAGGGTTTGTGATGATAGGATATGGGGTAATGGCTTTAAACTGAAAGAGGGGAGATTCAGATTAGAAATTAGGAAGAAGTTCTTCACTCTGACAGTGGCGAGACATTGGAACAGGTTGCCTAGGGAAGCTGTGGATGCTCGATTACTGGATGTGTTCAAGACCAGGTCGGATGGGGCTCTGAGCAACC
Organism: Megaceryle maxima; assembly: GCA_024605025.1. Classification (NCBI taxonomy): domain Eukaryota; kingdom Metazoa; phylum Chordata; class Aves; order Coraciiformes; family Cerylidae; genus Megaceryle; species Megaceryle maxima. Next base: position 95,123 of record JANHGN010024756.1, read on the forward strand.
TGGTCTAGAGGGAGATGTCCCGGCCCATGGCAGGGGAGTTGGAACTGGATGATCTTTAAGGTCCCTTCAAACCCAGACCATTCAATGATTCTGTGTAATTCACTGAGTGACTACTAAGCTAAATTAGCTTGTGATTATACAGCTGAATACAAAAGCAGCTGCCTAAAACAACTCGAGCAATTTCCAACTTTTCCCAACTTTTGGGAAATGAATGACTTTAGTGTTAAATACAAAGCATGTTTAATGAAAATGTCCCTAGGTCTCCGGTATTTCTAAATTCTGTAATTAGTGACTATTAAATCCCTTATATTTATTACCTGAATTATAGTAATATAACAGTAGTAAAATGCTGAAAATAGTTTTATCTAAAATAACATAAATCTTTCATGCCACAACACCCCTAGTCTCACTGTAATGTCTTGTTAAGGAAAGCCTTAGCCATCCTCTCCTTTACCAGGGATGGAAGATACCCTGTCCACATCCAGCACTTCCACAGCTGGCATTAAACTTCAGAGCTTTACGCCAAAGCATATGGACAGCTTTAATTTTCTTTGTCAGCTCCCAAATATTTGCAATGTGGTGTCCACTGTTTGTCTTGTAGAATGAACCTCTCTCAAGACCTTTTTTGTTCATAAATATTTTTTTTTGGCAGTCATAATTTTCTAAAGATTGTAAATAGAGGAGCATGATACTTTATAACCTAAAACAACCATTAAATAACATTTGTTTTCTAGAACAAAGAAAATTATTTGACCTCACCCAAATGCTCTGACCTGCCAAGTGCTGGATAGATAGATATACAATAGATACAAAGATTAGACAATGAACTACTGGAGAGGGTTGGACCGGATGATCTTTAGAGGTCCCTTCCAACCTCTACCATTCTGCAGTTCTGTGATTCTGTGATTTACCACAGAACACTGTCAGGGGACAAGGAAGGGAAGCATTTGATGCAGACCACAACAGGCCAGTGGAATGTCACCGTAGACAATATCACAACCCATCACACAAAGATGTGCTCATCTTCCTGTTCCACTAATAGTGCACACAGAAAGTTACCAGTTATCTGTATGCCAAAGGGGTGACCTGTTGCTGTCAATTGATAGACATATTCTTCAATTATTTGCTATATTGTGTTAATTAAACAGGAGAATTATGAGAATTTTTTATTAACGTCTCAGCAAGTATATATACTTTAAAAGAATTACAGTCAAAACAAGAACCATCTCTAAACCAACTCTGCAAGGCTGAACACCAGTAGCATTCATTCTTTAATAAATTTTTGCTGACCAACAGAAAATAGATGTGATGTAGCAACTTCAAAGCCATATGCAACTCTCAAATTGCACATGACCTACAGACTTCTTTATTTTGGTCAGCTGCCTATGGTTGGTATAGGATCTTCCTCAGCAAGACCTGGACATTCACAAGGGGTCAAATATGCCAGATGATCTGAGTTTTCAACCATCCATTCCAGAACCCATATGTTCTCCCAAGTACTTTGTTCATTAGGGAGAAGCCACTGGAAGTTTTTTTATCTGGGCAAAACACCAAAATAAGGGTAAAGCTCAACATCTGAAGGTGGAGGCAGCAAACAGCTGCAGCCCAACATGTAGCATGAAGGAACAGAGAAGACACATGCAGGAAGCATTACCCTCACCTTTAGCTAAAAGAAAAGACAGCTCTAAAGTCTCTGAACTCAGTATGTAAACAATCATCTAAATCAAAATTTTAATAGCCTCTTTGCAATAGGATTCATATTCAAACAATGTCATGCTCAAATAAGACAATCTGTAAATATGCTCATTTTTAGGGTCATGGATGACCCAAACAGAGCAATATATTCTACTGAATACCAAAGTCTTTTAAAATGTGAACCAGCACCACCACTCCAAAACCACCTTGAAGCTGGTAACGTTCTGTGTTATTACAGTTATCTCCCGTACAGTTCAGAAAAGATATGGTTAGGAGACAGAAGATTTTCCCATCTAAAACAAAAGCAATTAGAAGTTCTGACCTCAGAAAGTAGACCTCAGAAAGCAGGCCAGTTGGCACTGAGATTGCTTGCTCATTCTAACAGCTAGCTATCAAAGTAGATATAAAGAAACCTAATTATTAACTATCATTTAGAGTAGCACTTTACTGATCTGTTTTTTCTTTTGATGATACAGCTGTTAGTTTATAGTCAACATCTATGCTTTGTTAGAACATAGTCCGTTTTCATTTTCTGATTGCTGAGCATACAAAGTAAAATGAATATATATGTCGAAAAGAAAATGGAGTTTTGTTTAGGTTTTCACTTTTTCCTTTTCCATGGGTTTTTCCTAAACACAAATAAAGTTGTGCCGCAAACAGTCCGTCTACCTGCCACTGAAGGCAAGTTTGTAAATCTCAGGAGAGGTTACATTTCCCACCAAGCTACAGACTTGTAAGGAGCTGGCAACATCAAATGCCAGAGCCAGGCCAGAAGTCTCTTTCAATCATTTTTTTTTGAGAGTACTAGTGAAAATATAGTCCACAACAACGGGGAAAAACCATACTGTCACAACTACTCAAAAAGCAACAGAATCAAGAGTCAAATGAGATCAAAAATGGTTAGTATACATGACTGTACCTTGGTCTATCATTTGGAAGATACAATTTATCAGTGCAAGCAGTGCAGCTTGTCTACTATATTTAGGGCTAAACCCAGATGGATTCAGTCAAGGAAATCTGAGGATTCTAGATGCCACCAGAGTCGCCTTGCGCACAAGCTTCCTTATAGCTTTCCCTAAAAAACAAAGAAATTCAAGACAAAAAAATGGTGAAAACTTTCCTCATCTAATGATAATTTTTCAAGCAGGAACAAAACTACTGACCGTGTAAGCAAGCAAGCATCTGGTTCTCCCAATAACTTTCAACAACAGAAAAATACTTCCTCAGTTAACACTCCCAGACTTACAAGAGTGAAAGTCACAAACTGCAGCCCAGATTTTTCCAGCTCCTATATTCACTTCCATTACTGTAATTACCTGAGAGTCAAGAGTTTCCCCTCTTGTACTCCTAGCCCCAGTGAAGTAGGCATTATTTTTAGAATTACCAGGGAGGTGCTGATAGATCAGTCCTGATCTAAATAACTGAAATTATTAAGTACCTTGAAAATTCCTTAGTGTGAAACCCATTGTACAGCCGTTGAAGGAATTCAACTCAGATTAATTAGTTTACCCTCCATCAACAACAGTTCAACAGAATGCTTTCTGAAGCAGAGTTTTAAGAAGCATTAACTGCCTCAGTCAGTAAAATTTAAAATGGAGCCCATAACGTCAGCCTATAGGACGTAGAGAACAGGTGCTCTTTCCCTTTTAGAGGTAGAGGTCTTCCTAATGAAAAATGAAAAAGTGATAAGGAAGAAAAAAATAAATCACACAAGCATACAAATAAAATGCTCTAGTTCAGAGAAATTAACTATTTCTTTCATCAGGACACAAGGAGAGCAAGTTAAGGAATCCATTTTATATTAATATTGTTATTCAAAGCACAGCAGCCCAAACTATCAACCCCTCATCCCCGATCGGTATAACATCAAAGAGAAAAACTATTCTACATTTTCATTTGTATAGTTTTGGGGTTTTTTTTTCAAAAACCTTTCTTTGCTAGAAGATACACTGGAAAGCAAATACATGTAAGTAGTGAACAGGGGGGAAAAAAATAATCTATTATACATGCCAGGATGATTTCAGTGTTTATTTAGACATGCTTATATTTAAATTCATAGAGCTTTGAATTAGAGAATGATGAAGTGCACTATCAATGCAGTCCTTTTTAAGAAGGTATTTTTCATTATGTGAATCTACTCCAAACAGCAGCAATCCATTCAAGTTAGTTACTCAGCTGTGTATCTGCATGCATCACACTCATGAGAGTTTTCTTTCTACTTATATTTGCACTATTAAAGCCAGTACTTTTAACAAATGGTGAAGCTGAATCAAACCCACATTATTCTTTTGGTAGAAATGGAGCTAGACCACCATATCTCTATTGTAATTTCCAAAAGCAGTGAGTGGAGCTATGATACTTATGCCAGCAGGGCACTGGTATGTATCACTACTTGCAAAGATCCAGTGTAAGCAGTGAAGAACTATGAGTATGTGTATACAAAACATGGAAGGTAAAGTTACATGTAGCAACTCATGTCTTTGAACAGACCAGTGCACAATCTAACCTAATCTAATTACACTGCCCATCCCTTATACTGCACTTTCCTTAAAAAGGCAGGGCTCTACTAAGTGAAATCCCATTTGTTATGACTTGCCTTACAAACTGGGTGGCAAGTAGACATGGGCAATTACTAGCCAAGACCAATTTCTAAGTCATGTGTCAATATACATGTACTTTAGATGTGACCCCAAAGAGTACTGAAATTAGCATCTCCTGTAGGTGTTGTTGCAAAAGTATTAAAATGCAAAGGCCACAACAGAATTTCAAGTGATGGAGTACTCCCATCCACCTTCTGCCTTAAGGATTTTAGATCCTCAAAGCTTTTCAAGTGATATGATCAATGACTGTGATGCTTGAATAAAAAATACACTAATTTATCTCTAGATCACCTATGCAACCCCAGGAAGACCTCATCTGAGCATTTATTTGCATCAGACAAGAAATCTGACAAGTTGTATTTCTGTCATTTCACTAGGAGCCCTTTGTAGAGGTTTTCCACTTTCACATTTCAAACTGTCATTCCTTAGGAAACTCACTATATCCTCATCAAGTGAGAACAGCCCAAATACATGAATAGTCACTTAAATACTGGCAATGTGCTTATGAGCATTTTGATTCATAATCAACTTCAGGATGATTTTGGCAATATTTTTAATACCTGCAATTGTTACAAATTAGCATTACTTTTCATAAGTGCCCTATATGTTTTGAATGCAAGCCACCAAAAAGTTATGTCCGAGAAGAACAACTATCATTCTTTGCTCTTCCTCCTGTATTTACAAATTTATTTATAGATGAAGCTATGAATCAATATAAAATATCCCTCATTTATTATAAAGCAAACTATCTGCCATAATCTAGTGACTCTAACTCCATAGTGACTGCTACTCATTCATACATTTTTGGTAACTTAATATATAGTTCTTTAAAATAAGATAAAGAATGAACAATAAATAAGATAAACAATAGAAAGATCATCTGGAAGTATCATCAGAAAAAACATCAGTGAACTGTACCATTAAAATCACATTTGTAGAAAGAGGACATACTTAAAAACTTTATCTCCTGGATGTATGTTTTTTACATACACAAACATTCAGCAGCAACTAACAAATGTGAAACAGGACATACATTAAATTTGGCCATCCAAAACCAGAAACTCTAAAAACTTCTCTTGATCCATCCAGATTTTTCTAGGGTTTTTTTTTCACTGAAAAATGTGGGAGACCGTCCCATGAGTACGTGTTTAAAGCATAGATCTGGCATAAATAAAAATTAATAATTGACCTAAAAAGACTTCAGCCTATTTAGTTAATCAACGGGGAGCAATCCACGTTCCACTTACTAGGATGAAGGAACCCCAGTGCAATAAATTAAGACTTAAGAGTTTCACTCTTTCTTTTAGTTTGCTGTGACATGACTTTTTTGCTTTGATTCTCTCTGTTTTTTTGGGGTTTTTTTTTGTGGAAGGTGGATTTTTCATTCTGTTTGATGACCTGATGCACGTCTTCCTCTTGATTTTTGTGAAGTCATGTAACATATGCTTAGAAATCTGTATTTCCTGAACATCACAGTTGACTGCTTTATTATTCTGGTGGCATGTACACAGCATGCTGAGGTTTACCTTGATGTCCAGAATTTGGAATTCAAACAGTGAAACTGAGTTATTACAGAGGTGGAAAAGTTCATGGTCTCTGCCAGCATCATTTAAAGCCTCCCCAAGACTCAACTTCATAATTTAGTTACTATTCTTAGTCAAACCCTTGATAGGTAGGAGGTGATTTTGTTTATACTCAGTGAGAGCATAGATACCATTATTCACTGGCAGCATTTTAATCCCCAGTGGGACATTATTACCTGCATACAGAAAAAGAAGGGGTACCACATAAGGCTCTGAGAAAGAAAATTAAAGCTGTCATAACACTTCTGTGATCCATATGCAAAGATTTCTTCAGGGGATCCTGCTATCCACTGGGATACAATTGTGCCACTATGTTGTACATGGACAAAAAGCATTCCTAGAAGAAATCTTTACTTTTTTTGTCTAGTTATTTCAAATTCAGGTGTGTGTTCTCACATACCTATTGTTATCAGGTGCACTGTCTAGATTTTTATCTTTGTAGCACTGTCTTTTACAAAGGTGATTTCTAGTGATTTCTAAATTGAAACTTTTAGAAGTCTTTTTTGTAGTACAGCCATGACTTTTTTGTATAAAAGGAGCAGTATCTTTTATTTGCCCTGCTGATACAGTTGCAGACAGGGTGGGTAGAATAACTGCCTTGCCTTCAAACAGATGAGAGCTTCTTAAAACCTGGAAAAATCCATCCTCACTTTTTTGGATAGTTCATCTATCAGAATATATCTTTCTCTAAGTACCTTGTCTTTCTTTTATCCTTGGATCACTGCAGCTACATATCAGCACCATCATGACTTTTAAATCCTTCTACATTATCTATCAGTCTTCCAGAATTTTCTGATTAGCCAAACAACAACACTAAAATTCAGAAGAAAAGCAGCAGTCTGGTAATCTTCCACTAGCAAATAATATCCTGTCAGAAACATGCTACCATTTGGTAACAGAAGGAAAAACTCTCAAAAATGGCCACAGAAGAAATATACCTGTTAATTTTTTAGCTAGAAATTACTGATGCCTTTGAGTTGATAAAACAACACATAGAAATCAGTCCAGGGACTCTATTTTTATCATCACCCTGAAAAAGGACTATTACTGCCAATACCACCACTTATAGCATTTAATTACATCTTAGAATATATACCATAAAAACAGACTGTGCTATTTACTTGAAGCTCAAATTCTGCTGTTCTCCCAACCTCCCTATATATAGATTTCAAGCCAACAATAGCGGCTCTTTTGATTACAGCTCTAGCCTGTGTGACCGATTTCTTATTCTGGGCTGAAACCTCACAAAAGCAAGCTGATTGGTTAAAAAAAGGCAAAAAAAAAAAAAAAAAAAAAAAAGGCAAAGCAAAAACAAAAAGCTGAATACCATAGCAACTGGCTCACAGCCTTGCTAACATGCAGGAAGGATTTTTTACTTGAAGAGCTACAAGTGAAAACGCCAGGCCAAAAGCAGATCTGGCATAATAGCAACAATAATACAGAACCATGAGAGTTGCTTAATCCCTCCCCAGTGTCTTCCCCAGAACACCTTTTCACCTTTTGAGCAGCAGCAAATCTTCAAGTTCTTATTAAAATACAGTACAGGGACCAAGGAAGAATGTGTACTATGGTATTGGTTCTGTGTCTATTTCTAGACACCGCTCTTTTCCAAAACAAACAGGATTAAATTTTGAAAAATCATGTCACAGAAGCATAACAATAATAGAGATTGATTTTCAGTTTTAATTAATAATCATATCACTTCATAATTAAAAGGATTAAAAGTTTTTAAAGAAATCTCTCCAAATATACTTAACTCCATATTGTCCCAGTTAGTGGCTCCTATTAGGAACACATCAAAGTAGCCAAGATACTGATTAAAGATAATCACTTCATGACAATATCCTCTAAGAATTGTATCAGGTCTACAAGGAATACATTAGAAGCAGCATATTGCTCTGGAATAACAGTGTGTGTTGGGTTTGCATGGAAAAGTTGGGGGGTGGGGGGAAGGAGGTGGTAGTGGAACTACAGGAGTGGCTTCTGTGAGAAGACACCATGAGCTGCTCCCATGTTGGACAGAGCCAGTCCCAGCCAGCTCCAAGACAGACATTGGAGATACCAATGTGCTCCTGTAATTATGACCCTATCATATCCAAGATGAGATTCTGTTCCTGTACCAGTAATTCTATTCAATTTATGTCAATGACAATCTATTGTTTCCCACAAACACTAAATTTCCTTTGAAGAGCTTATGATCTTAAATCAGATCACAAAGAGCAGAATGAAAGAAGGACAAGCCAGAAATGCCATTACCCATTCTGCGTACACAAACACACACACTCACTCTTGCCTATATAAACTAGAAAAATGTAGATCAATAACAGTAATTTCTTATAACAACAAGTGTCAGACTCAAGGAGGGCTGGGATACAAAATATACGTTGACCTCAAAATTCTGAAAATTCTGAAAGAATTTTCCATGCTCAAAGTGGCAATAAAGAATTGACAAAGATGCAGTACCACTGCAGGCATTCAGTGACACAACAGTAAGGCCCAAACCAGTGCTTGAGATAGGGTATGAAATTAAAACGTGGCCTAATCAGTAACAGCCATACCAATGGCTCCAGGTGTTGCCAAAACTTTGGGAGAGGGCAACACAAATGCCCAGAATATCAAAGCGAATGCTGCTACTCTATTACCCTTCATTCACCAAGCAGAAAGGCATTATTTGAGCATAAAAACTTATATCGTTCTTGTCATAACATTTATTAACACAACATAATTATTCCATAGTCAGTATTATCAGGAAGTTTAAAAGTAACTTGAACCTTTTTTTCTTTTAAAAAAGGTAAATTGTTTAAGGATACATATCTGCATTTTAGCCCAACTGATGAGTGTCTGGAAGTAATTACTGAGCAAGAAACTCGGTGGAAAGACAGCAGAAACTGTTCACAGAATCACAGAATCATTGGAGTTGGAGGGGACCTCCAGTGATAATCTATTCCAACCCTCTCCACCAAAGCAGGTTTGCCCAGAGCACATTACACAGGACTGCATCCAGGTGGGCTTTTAATATCTCCAGAGAAGGAGACTACACAACCTCTTGGATCAGCCTGTTCCAGTGCTCCATCACCTTCACAGTAAAAAAATTTTTCCTGAGATTTAGATGGAACCTTCTGTGTTCCAGCTTGTGCCCATTGCCCCTTATCCTGCCACAGGGCACCACTGAAAAGAGTCCAGCTTCATCCTCCTTGCACCCACCCTTTAGATATTTATAGGCATTGATAAGGTCTCCTCTCAGTCTTCTCCAGGCTAAATAGTCCCAGCTTTCTCAGCCTGTCATCATAAGACATGCTTCAGTTCCCCAGTCATCTTTGTTGACCTCTGCTGGACTCTCTCCAGTAGTTCCCTGTCTTTCTTGAACTGGGGAACCCAGAACTGGACACACTACCCCAGATGTGGCCTCACCAGGGCAGAATAGAGGCAGAGGATGACCTCCCTTGACCAACTGGCCACACTCTTCTTAATACACCCCAGGATACCACTGCCCTTCTTGGCCACAAGAGCAAATTGCTGGCTCATGGTTAACTTGCTGTCTACTGGGACTCCAAGATCCTTCTCCTCAGGGCTGCTCTCCAGCAGGTCTACCTGTAATCTGTATTGATGCATGGCGTTCCTCCCCAGGTGCAGGATCCTACATTTAGCCTTGTTGAACCTCATGAAATTCTGCTCTGCCCAACACTCCAGCCTGTTCAGGTCACACTGGATGGCAGCACAACCCTCTGGTGTGGCAGCCACTCCTCCCAGTTTTGTATCATTTCTTCCTCCTTATACGCAGTACTGCTGATACAGCTAGGGCCCAGGAAAAGTATTATAAAGTATTAAACACAAAAGGGGGGCATCTTAGCAGAAGCACAGTACATTCAGACAAAACTCAAACTGCCTGGTTACAATCCAGTCATGAGAAAACATCTAAGCCATCAAACAGACATGCAGCACACCAAGTTATTACAACATTCTAATGTAAAACCTCATTTTTTCCCATAACATTTAGACTTACAAGTTGACATAGGCAGTTCAAGGTGTTCTGCAAATTAGACAAAAATGTTTTATTAATTAATCTCAGAAGAAGTTGTGTTAAACCAGGAATTTAAACCAGGTGGATCTAAGCAAAAGCTTTCAAAGGTCCCCTGCATTATATGCAAAGAACAGCAGCCCCATAGAAGTGTATAATATTACCTTCTCTGAGAAGCTGTTCACCCCATATGAAAATGATAAATCACAGCAATGACACTAGCTAATTTGTCAAAGGACACCTGTCAAATTAGTAGTGAAGTAAGAACAACAACTCTTTATTTCAGGTCAGTGAAAAGCCTCCATCTACACACAGTTTGCTAGTACAGAAGACAGAGTCGGTACCATTTAAAGCTATTTTCTGCAGTCCAGTAAAAAATACAGACAAAATGGATAGTGTGTGCAATGCAGTTACTCCACATGTGAGAGACAGAAAAAGATGAAACAAAGAAAGAGAGAAAAGGCTACATGCCTTTACTTTTATTGTAAGTATTTAGAGTTTGCATCATCTTTGGGACATCTCAGATTCCAAATAACATTTAGAACATGAAGCATCTAGGTGTGCCACTTCCTCTAGGAGACAGTTGCTTTCAAAAATTTTTATTCACTGCATGTAAAGTGACATAATACAATCAATGCACTGTAGACATCTTTATCACATTTGGTTTTTGTGGCTTCCAAGTTCCATTGTCATAAGGGCCCCCCTGTAACCAGCCATCTGGGATGAAAACAAAAATAAGTGATAGGCATACTTACCTCCAAGTCCATCTCCAGAATCAACCTCATAGATGCTCTCCCCTTCCATGTTGTCTTTAGGATGCAACGGAATGGAAGATCTTCCTCAAGTGATTTGCTCAGGCTCCAGAAGGAAGCTGAATCCACCCACTCTGCAGCCAGCAGGTGATATCTTTCAAACAAAAGCATAAAAACAGAGCCATTGATCCACTTCTGCTATACAAAAGAGGTCACTCAATTTCTTCCATAAGCCCCCAACTTTTCAAAACTGTGTGTCAGTTAGTTCTACATCCAATATATAATTTCCTTATATCAATACAGTCTTTTCAGTGGATACCTGAGCTGCTTTTTACTTGTAAATTCAACTGCTATTCACAGAAGAAAACCTCCACCCCATATAAAGAGGTTGCATCAGCTCAATTTGCAGGACTATATTGAGGGGGAGAGACTCAAGTACAGCCCCGTGCTTATTCATATGGCCTCACAGGACTACAAATGGGCAATATGGAGCAATATACTACCCATTAGGATTAGCTCTTCTCTGGCATGCTATGGGTACTGTGAAACCAAACCACATTCAGGTTGCAAACAATATAGACTGAAATCACACAGATCATGTGGGCTTGCTTTCCTCAGTGTACTCTTAGGGTCACTTGAAGTTTAGGCAGAGAGAGCACCTCAGTTTAGCAACTGACCTATTTGCAAATGAGTGTAAAGAAGAAAAGTGTAACGATGAGCGTGGGCAAAAGAACAAACCCACCTCTTGGTTTATTTAAGAGAAAGATATTAAGGGAGCAAAATCTCTTTTCCCTAATCTGAGCCTAAATTGACTTAGTTTTTACCACCTCCTTATCTTTTGAATAAAAGAGAAATAACTTCAATGAATTAAAAAAAGTACTAATGAGTCAGGAAACATCCACACATCAGTGCCTTTGAGAGATAAAAATACAGAAAAAGAGCACCCAGAACAGCATGGAGTTACTAGAGTAGTTTTGCAGCAAGAAGAGAATTGTCACATATCAGATGCTTGTGATCTAGACAGCAAAGCAAGGATGAGCTCCACCACCCATCCACCTGAGTAAGATTTGCAGTCTCATTATTTTTAGAAACAAAGGAAAACAGAAACCAAAAGCCTTTCAAAAAAAATCAGAGGCTTTTCACTGCCACAAAATGAACTCAGACAGGCCAAGAACAAAAAACACAATGAGAAAATGATGATTAAGTACATGAATGATATGATACATAAAACATAGTTCAGGTACCATTACTAACTTCAAGCTAGTCATGGAGCAACGTACTGGCTATCTCCTTGCCAGTTTTTCAATGAGCAAGTAACAATTAACTTTTATTTGCAAGTCTGTGGCCTTCCCTGTTAATTTTCCATGTCATTAGGACTGCATTCCAATTGTCCCATGCCACTGCATTTTACTGAGAGGAAAATGGAAAAAAGTTCTGTATTAACATGAACTGCCCTGTATGTTTCGTTCAACTCCCTTCTTCAACTTCCTATCAACAACAAAGCAAGAAATATTATAAACAACTCTGTATTCAGACATCAAGTAAAAGAAAATCAATAGTTCAAGGTACTATGTCATTTTGTTGATAAAAAGAAGGGCATACCTAGAAGCTTCACACCAGATGACCTCTACTTCTTCAACTTCTTCAAATGTATCTTTCAGCATCTGCATGCTTTTGTCGATTTTCCGCTGGTTGAGACAGTGCAGGTGTGTGTGCCATGTACCAGAGCCTGCACAGGACTGCAAAACACTGAGCAGACCTTCCACAGAGTGAAAACTGCTGATGCCTCTTCTTAAACTCGCATCAGCGATTCAAGGTGTTCTTCTAAATCAGCATTCATGTTTTTTCAGAAGGCATGCTACTGCAGCTTGCAAAAGACTGAAGACTGAGAAGGGGTCCATGATAATGTCGATTTTTAGTGATGAAGTATCCATTGCAAATATTTTATTTTGGTAAAAAATAAAAATAATCACACATTTTACCTTAAAAATACAAAAATACTTACCAAATAAATAACTGGAACACAGCGATTATAGAATCAAGCTCTGGCTGCATATTGACACCTGAAATTTTTATGGTCCAAATGCTGATTTAAGATACAAGAACATTATCAATTGAGTTCTTGCTTATAAAAGCAAATGCCACCAAGTAATGAATATTGGATTCCTGTGAGCAAAAACCTCTACTGTAGATGTCTCAGGATTTAGTATTATTTTTACTGGACAAATGGGTCAGATGAGCAAATAACCATAATTTGACAAAGTCTTTCACAGCCTTTCAAATGAAAAAAATTTCATTTGAAGTTTTCTTTTGGAAAGGTGCTCTTACTCTGTTCAGATCTTTGCATTGCCAGCCCTGGGGTTTATGATGAATGCTACAGTCCTCCCACACAGTAATACGGAAATTGTGTTTGTATAAAGTAACTGCTGACCAAAGGACACTGTGCAATGTCTGAAAACAAAACACTGCATTTTTATCTGGGCTTTATGCCAGTATGGGGAAAAACTAACCTGTGTCCACCATAAATACCTACCTCTATGTCTAATTAGACACAGGAGTTACAAAGTTTAATGTCTTCATCCAACTGCAAACAAAAATGTGTGTCCTTATGAAAGATCCATAAAGTGTCTCATCTTGCCTTTTAGTAACGAACTAAACAAAGACTGTGTGCATTAACCATTTTTATTTTATTATTCTATAAGTGTAGAAAGTAGTAAATTCAGCATAAGGGTTGATCAATAAAAAAATATATCAGCATTGTGAAATACTAGCATTTTAGTGCAAGGTTACTGAGACTAAGCAGAAACAAAGTCTTCATTGCCCAGTTAGAAAATTAGTATTATCATTCTTCTGGAAAGCTGAGACGAAAAGATGAGAAACAAGAAAACCTGGTTTAAAATCATTAATTATTTTACATTTATTCCTTCTGAAACAAATTAATTCTTACTTATTACATGGTTGCTGTCTATTCCCACTTGACATCCTTACAAATGTTGCCTTTAACAGCATTTCACTCACAGCTGAACATTTTTTTTTGGGGTGAGAGGTGGTTGTTGGTGGGTACAAAACCCTCTATTGTTCTGTTCCTTGACTATGAAAACTTTTTAATTGAAAACAGAGCAAAATGATGCAGCAGTACTGAAATCTAGAGCTGCTCAAATGCAATCACAGCAACGGGATAACCAGAGAGGTGGAGTGCTCTGTACAGAACTGCTTGATCTTGGCTGCAAGTTTACCCCTTCTACTAGGGAGAGAAAAACTCAAACCATTTAAAATTAGCTTTATCACAAGGGAAAAATTCCACAGCAGAGAAGTGGTAAGAAAGGGGTATGACTAATAGTGTTCTAAACCAGATAGGATACACTAATGAGTTTGATACTCTTTAATTTATCGAGCATTTGAAACCTAGAGTACCAGGACTCCTCTGGTCACAGAGTTTCTTTTTTTTTGGCAGCCTCTACTTCTTGATCATCCAAATCCTCTCCCCTGCTAACACCATACGTAAGATTCTGTTTTTCACCATCACACCAGATAGTAAGGTCACTTAGGACCAAACCGTCATTTGTTGCTGGGATTGGGTCCTTGAGAAAAATGCCGTCATGAGGGAAAAAAGCAAGGAACATACTTGCTTAAGTTTTGTTATCTGAAGTCTTTCTCCATTTACTGGGGAAGTAGTTTCTGGAAACAGCACATGGAAGGAGGTTTGGAAAGAGACTCAAGACTGGTTGTGACAACTTCTGAGCGCAGTTTGTGGAACCATCCATGTGAGAGTAAGGCAGCAGGTGGTGGAAAGTTGATGTCAAGAGTGCATAGCTACTTGCATGATTTATGGTTTTTTCTCTCCAACTGGTTAAAGAAGCCATGCTGCTGTTTTAACATGTGCCAAGGAGTCATATTCCCAAGGAGCTGTGCAGACAGGAGAGCAACAGATGAATTCCTGTTATTAGTTGCCTTCTTCAGACCAGTGCCTGCCCCAACAGTGGTGTGCACAGAAGCTGCATATGCTACTCCTGACTTGCTGTGCAATCCCACAAACTGTAAGAATCCCCAGACACAGGTACAGTGGTAATTTCTGATCTTTTTGACCTGCCTTAGACTGAGAAAGCCCAATCAAATGTAAAAGACTGCAGTGCCTTGATCTTGCTGAAATGATCTGAATAGTCCTCTGGCTGCAGATACTGGATTTTGCAGATTTAATGCCCACTAAATTAACATAATAGTACCACTGGAGTATACTTACATCATGATAACATTTGAAAAAGCACAAATCGTGTCACAAAAAATTGAAGTATGATAAGAACATTTCTATTTACACACTTGAAAACTTCAGGAAACTTTAAAAGTTTAATCCTCCAATTAAAGTCAGAAAGACCATAGAGTTTGTTAGATTTCACATCAAGCATTGAGATAACAAACATGCCAGAATTAAAATGCAAAGGGAAGACCAAAGTCACACAGTGCACACTTCTCAGCTAATTCAAAGACCCTGGCAGTCCCAAATATGTGTTGTGGGTGCACTTTTTCAAACAGCATTATCACAGGGTGTCAGGGGTTGGAAAGGACCTTGGAGATCTTCAAGTCCAACCCCCCTGCCAGAGCAGGATCATATAATCTTGCACAGTTATTCATAACAAATTTGTGAGTAAGCCCAAACTTCTAGGCTGCAGCTAGACAGACCTTCCCCAGCTGTACACAGCCGATTCATAAATCTCAGAGGGTCTTTTCAGGTAGTTTGTACAGAGGTCATTCATCTCCCTTCACCTCCCTCCATTCTTTTCTCTTTTTGGAGCACACAGAAGAGGGCATAAAAGGCAAGACTGTTTCCCAATCCTTGCTCAACAGGCTTTTCTGGTATGTTTGCTGGCAGCATCATTTGTTAATGTTTTGTACTAGGTGTCACTGGAGAATGATTTCATGTGGAGAACATACTAGGCATGAGACTTACCGACTAGAGACTGACTTTGCAACCTATAGGAAAACATCTGATGTCAAGGAGGACCCAAAAGGACCCAAATTAGAAGAATACCAGATTTGTAGCACTATTATGCTCATCACAGGAACAGAATAAAACTGATCAGTAATTCTTCAATCTAGTTCTCCTATTTTTGGGATGGGGGTTGGGAAGAAAAGAAAAAAATCTGAAAATCTGTATTTCTACAACAATAAAAAGGATGCCAGTCCCAGACCTAATTCTGAAAGGATTCTGTTCCTCAAAGTTTACCATCAGGTGGATCCACAGTGAAGTATCAGTGATATATATCTGTACTAGTCCTGTGCTTCTGCAGGCAGCCAACCTCACACAAGGAGTCTTGCTCAGCTAGTTATTTTTGCTCTCTCCTCATTTCCCTCATTTGTCATTGGAATTTATTCAAAGTTAATGAATCAGTCCAAGATTCTTCAGACATATTTAAGTGTTTTTCAAAAAAGAAATCTACATTTTGGAAATGTATTCAGTCGGGCATAACCATGCCTGAGTTAGTCCGGCAGTAATAAGTAACAAGAAGCCATTCTGACTAACAGACTTGATAATCAGAATTCCTTCCTAAAAAGGTTTTCAGTGAGACTGTTTTATTATTCCAAGAAAGTCTGAGCTCAATAGATTCACCTCAATTCACAACAAAGCTGCATTTTTTTTTGAGATATCTCCATATGGAAATCTCAAGGAAATCAAAAGGAAGTTCATTGTGGACTTGGGCATTTTAAACAGTGACAAAACCCTCACCTCAAAATAAGCTCCATCTCAAGATGTTGCAGATAAGATCAAAGTGCTAATAACATGGCTTGCTGGGAGCAGCCATGTATTCTAATACTGTAAAGTACAGTTCATGGAGGGGGTAAAAATCAGTACCAACAGATGAATTTCACAACTTCATTCTTCTAAAACATCCATCTGAATCAGAAAGAGTGATTTCTAAGTCTGAGATACTGAATTTCTGCACACATTTTATTTTCTTAACAAAGTTTACATTTTCAAATAACTCAATACCTGCTTTACCTGCCCAACTCCTTTGCCACTCACACACAGTACTTGACTTTCCAATTGTTTTTCTTTATATGCATACTGTGACCACTATGAAGAAAGTTATTTCATGCACTACTATGCATTAGGGTTGGCAATGCAGTCTCTACTTTTAGCATCAGAGACTACCACAAAGCACTTGACACACGGTCTCTTCCTTCTGGGCCTGTGCTGTAAGGTACAGTGTGAACTGTGCATGGCAAACCAAGAGTTTCCATAAAGCAAACACAATGCTCTCTGTTATCCCAGAAAAAGAATTTTACCTTTTGGTTCCTCTGCCAATGGCAGGAACGGTAACTCTTGATGCACACAGGAACAGTAGAGGCCAAGCTAATGATCATAAAGCCACCTGATGATGTAGATTATGATCTGAAAACATATGCTTCATATTATGGTTTCTGCCCTAGGCAAACTAATTCAAAAATGGAGGGAGGGCAGGGGCAGGGTATTATGTCAGAAACATTTTCTTTAAAGCCTTGTCTAAAAAGCCAATTTCTGTAACTTAAAATTTATTACGTAGTTACTAGGAATCTGTGTATTGCAGCAAAGATTCATCGAAGAGTTATTCATCTTTGACATTTACACAAATTGATCGCTGTGCACAGTGCAGCTCTACTATCATTACCAACACAAAGCACACCTTAAAAAAAAACCCCCAAAACAAAGCAAAACCCCACAAACGACAAAGAACACCTTAAAAGCACCGCCAAAACACACCTCCTTGACTGTAGTGAATTTTTAGTTTACAGTCAAAATATTCCTTCAGTTTAAGCAGATGTTGTTTCACCTTAGAGACAAAGCTAACAAAACAGCAGGATTTTTTAATTTCTAGGAGGGTTGACTATTTCCAAAGGAGACAAACTATATTCCATTTTGAAACCCACATTCTTATTGTAATTAGCAATGTGCCTAAGAGGATACAGGAAAACCAAAGAACTAATCAACATATTGATCAAAAAATGATTTGCCAAGGACTGTACAGAAAATATTATTTAAAAAATAAGGGAGACACAAAGTAATAACAACAAAGAATAAAAAAACCAAAACAAAACAACAAACCAAAACCTTTTACTACTAGCATGACTTTTCTTAGAAGCTTGTAGCGTAAAAGCAATTTGCCTTCCTTAGAACTCAGCTGAAGGCCTAAATTAAGCATGCCATACATACTTAAGAGTATTTTCTCATTTGCTTTAACATTAACTGTTTCAAAACAATGTTGAAAAGATGAATTTATGCCCAGATGTAGTTTTTATAACCAACCAAGAGAAATTTAGTTTGTATGCTAGAGCAACTGTGGAAATCAATTCTTAATCTATGACCTTGCTTACCGCAGCTTGAAGCCTTGCAATAAATAAATGCCTTGAGCTACAAATAAGAAACATTTGGTGGATCAAAGAGACAAATAACACAAATCTATACGTGTATATATAGCATTAGAAAGGTCATAGAAAATACAATATTGGCTATTTTCTTGCTCTAACATAATAATGTTTGAAAGGCGGGACACAGTAATTGGCTGCATTAATACCCAGGTGGTGAACACTCAAGAGTACCTATTTTCTTTTCAAATGACAGTGTTCATTCTTTTGGAGGACTTCTGGTGGCCTGTTGGTTTTTTTTTTTTTTTAGAGAGGACAATGTTATGATCCTTGGAAATACAGAAACTCTGAAAAATACCTATTTTCCTTATCCTAGCATATGCAAAGTCTTTCTCTAACAGAGATTTAAGCTGCCTTGTGAAATAGCTCCGTTTCATCACTATCAGGAAAAAAAATGCTAGAGCTCATGTGTTAACTGCCACTCAGTCACAACTACACTTCTTTCTAAACCAAATCTTTCAAATCCTCACCTTGTATGTCATTATTTACTTCTCACAGGAGTATAAGCTAAAAGAAAAAAGCACCTAGAGTAACAGTATATAGTAATCAGCATTTTATAATTAGATTTTAAAATCAAGTACAAAACACTAGTTCAGCTGACTTCCCTCTCTTAATTGTCTCCTTCCTGTTACACTGGAATCCAAATGTGACTGTGACTGACACTCCTTTTTTGATTAGCATGGCATTATTAGTTTGCACAGCTGGTGACCAAAGTAACTGAGGGGAAGGTTTCCATTATTCTAAACCTAAATAAAGGATGTAATGTAATGTGAAATGAAAAAATTTGGAGATTCGTAATTGCTCTTGAACTGCAATTTTACATAGAAACCAAAGAAGAAAAAGACTTGGGGTTTTTGTTTGGTTGGTTTTGAGGGTTTTTTGGGGGTTGGTGGTTTTTTTTTTGGGGGGGGGGGCTGGTTTTTTTTTTGTTTATTATCATACCCTCAAGCTTTTTTGTTGTGGGTGCAGAGCACCGTAATTCCCAGGATTTTCCAAAACCAATTTTTTTGTGTGCACCGGTTT
>JANHGN010024756.1:123229-143550 GCA_024605025.1 Megaceryle maxima
TTCACATTTCAGTTAAGGTAGCAATTATTTTTAATTAATAGAAATCTTCCAAAAGGTCATATAATTTTTTTTCCCAATATTCACCTGGGTCTGTTTAGCCTGGAGAAGAGAAGACTGAGAGGGGATTTTTGTCTATTCTTATAAATATCTAAAGGGTGGGTGTCAAAAGGATGGGGCCAGGCTCTTTTCAGTGGTGCCCAGCAGCAGTAAAAGGAGCAACAGGCATTAACTGGAACCCAAGAAGTTCCATCTGAACATCAGGAAAAGCTTCTTTACCTTGAGGGTGACGGAGTACTGGAACAGGCTGCCCAGAGAGGCTGTGGAGTCCCTTTCTCTGAAGAGATTCAAAACCTTCCTGGACACGATCCTGTGCAACCTGCTCTAGGTGAACTTGCTTTGGGGGGGGGTGGCCTTGATGAGCCCTAGTGGTCCCTTCCAACCCCTATCATACTGAGTCTGTGATCTGTGATATTAGATAGGTCTCTACTGCCATCTCCTGATTATTTTTTTTTAACTGCATGTTCTAAATCGAGATAATCCGTGCCAGGACTCAAGCCAAAAAAATACTTAGGAAAAAAATAAACAAACCTCCTTTTCTCTTGTATGTTTTGCAACATTAAAAAAAATTAAACTCTCCTCCACTTCTTTTCCTTTTTACCTTTTTCCAAAACTTAAAAAAAAAGTTACTCTTTTTATTGAGATGGTGCCTTGCTTAACATCAGCCTCAAGATGTAGTGGTTCAGTCAGTCCATCAGAATTATGACAACTTAGAAAGAAACAGATTTTTTTTTTTTTTTCCCTGTTATTTCTCACTGCCAGAATTCAGCATCACACTTGCTTCAGGAGGTGTCTTCCCAGTTGCCAGCTCCTGTGAGCAGCTTCTGCTGGGCACCAAGGCCAAAGAGAGCACTCAAAGCACTTTGAGGTCATTTCCATCTTTACTGGGACAGTGGTGTTTAATGAGGTTTAAATTTAACATTTGTCCCAGGAAAGCATCATTCTGAAAAATTACAAATTGCTCAAGCTGCAGCTGAGCCTTTCCAAAGGAGTGGATGGGAAACACGTGGCATTTAATTCAGCTGGGTAATGACCTCAGGGCTTTGTATTACATGGCTTCAACCATGATAAATGTTTTCTGAAACAGAAAAAAAGGCCTCTCCATGCTGGGTCATGGCTGCAGCTCTTAGGTGTAGTAAACACAGGAGCCCAAGCATTTGGAACCGGGGGAAATGTGCTTGTTGCCACTGTGCAGAGGGTGGGAAGATGTGGGTCTGTGTCCATGCCATGAAGATGCTGGGACTCACACTTGGTCCTGCTGTCACCCAGAACCCCCAACCTGGGCCTGAGGCCAAAGGTGGCACAAGTTCCCATCCCATACAGTCCCACATCCCATGCTGGGTGCTGAGCAGTTGTCTTGGCCCAACACAGTGCAAAGGAACTCATGGCTTTATATCCAGGGATATAAAGCACTAAACAAGAAAGGAGAAGGGAAAAAAAAAAGGTCTCAATAGCAGAAAACATGAGAACATGATATTCTGGGCAGGCCTATGTCAGAGCTGCATGCAGGAGCCATTACACTTATATCACACTCCCAACTTGCAGGCAACTTAATCATAATCTCTCATGGAAAAGTAAAATATGTCTGAGCTGGTATCAGACTCACACTTCTCAGGTGCCCCCCCCCCCATCCTGAGGAGAATGTGGAGCCCCTCCAGGGTCCTTGTTTGGGGGGGTGGGGTGGGTAGTAATGCTGCTGCGTAAGGGTTTGTGCCAGCTCTCACCTCAAACTTCTCTTTTTCTTTTGCAGTCAGGGAAGGACAAAGATACTATTGATAAAGTCTTCAAGAACCTGGATGAAAACGGTGATTCCCAAGTGGACTTCAAAGAATTTGTCACCTTTGTGGCAGCTCTGACTTGCTGCTGTCATCAATATTTTGAGAAGAAAACAGCCAAATAATTGTCAAACTGCTCACAGAAGCTGTCTTTGCCTGTGCTCCATATGCTGGTGGTATGGATCCCTTCATTTATTCCATGTACCACCATGCAGTTTACAAGCATGCTGGGCTGTAAAAATAAAACCTACTGTGCTTTCTTCCCTGTCTTGAATGTTAATTTCTGCTCCTTTGTGAAAGAGCTTGGGTTTAACAGCTCCCACTCACTCATATTGAGCAGTTTCTCTCTTTCTTTGCTTTTAAAAATTCTATTCTTAGCCAAAGGATCAATATTCATCCCAGCGCAGAGACTGCACAAGGAGTCAGCTGGAAGCTACTTTCAGAGAGCAGCATCTCCAGGATGCAGCCTGCTGAGCTCCAGCTGACAGAGGCCACAGCCTAAACCCAATCCTGGGGCACCACAGCTGTATGGGACCAGTCCCACCAGGGCTGCCTTTGCACCTGTTTGGTACCCTCAGCTGTGCATTGTTGCAGGGCTGACATGTAGGTTCCATTTTAGTTTAGGAAAAAAAATACAAACCCACTTTTCTTGCAGCATGGAGGATTCTGTGCACTTTTACATACTGGTGAATCATCTCACCCAGCTCATATGGATTTACTTCCAACAACACAATAAGGCTTTTGTACCAACAGAATAATATTATTCTAGCATTGACAATGTAGGTAGGGTTGTTCACTATAACCATTTTTTTAGAATTACCATAGTATTTTTGCCAGAAGAAAGATTAATAGCAGCAATTATTGCTTCTTTAGCTAAAATATGTCTGTGTGGACAAATGGAAGAGTTGGGTTTCAGTGGAACAGGCAACATGACATCAGCTGTGACTCTGCAGCTGGATCAAGAACAAATCAATCTGTATTTTGAAGCACTTTGCAGGTGGGCATCCCGGTGCAAACTGCAAAAACAACCAAAAAAGGTAAGCTACACTTTCTTTCTCTTCAGAATGGTCCTGTTTGGTGCTATTCCCATCTTATGCCAAGATCCGAGTCATTCCCTGTCCTACAGCATGTGCAAAAGTGCAGTGAAGGTAAAGTTCCCACAACTCCCTGCACAACTGCACAGTGTTTTTGCTCAGGGCTCCAGCTCCACCTGGATAGAATGTGGAAGCAGCACAGCACATGTAGGAACAAGACCTTTGTAGGTGCAGAGCACTGTTTTAATTGCAAAAATGTTTTCCTTTTCCTGCTGAAGTCTGGTAGAATGAGCTAACTGACCACAGTCGCATACCTAGAGCTGAAACAAGAACTTAGTTTCACTATGTTTTCCAAGTCTGAAGTTAAGGCACAGGTTTAACCCACTCATAACTGTATAAACATACATATGTTTAAGTGTACTCATCTTTTGTGGATTTGGGGCTTCTTAGATTATTTCAGCCTGTTTTAACTATTACAGGTGTCCTTTCATGTAGCCACCTTTGGTTCCTCGGTTTGACTGTATTAATGAAACACCACTTAAAACTTTATACCTAATACCAAGAGCACAGTGTCCCAACGCACTTTAATGGATGTGACTGCTGGCCACTTTGGGAAAGACTTCTTCACCCTGGCACTTCTGGGTCAGATGAAGCAAAAGTCATCCAGGGGCCAGGCTTCCCAGGGTGAACATGGCTCTCTTCCCCCCAGAGCTGTCCAACCCAAGTAAGACCTCTGGGGGTTGTTGTGACTCAAGTGCAGCCTGTCCAGATCTCTCTGTAAAGCCTCCCACATTCAAGCAGATCAACACACCCACCCAACTTGGTGTCTTCTGCAAACATACAGCAGGTACACTCAATCACCCTCATCCAGATCATTGACAAAGGTATTAAAGGGAACTGGCCCCAATAACAAACCCCCTGGAACACCACTGGTGACTGGCCACCAACTGGAGTTAATTCCATTCACCACAAGTCTTTGGGCCCAGCCATCCAGCCAGTGTTTTACCCAGTGAAGAGCACGTCCATCCAAGCCATGAGCAGCCAGTTTCTCCACCAGGATGCTGTGGGAAACAGTGTCAAGGGCTTTACTAAAGTCCAGGTAGACAACATCCACAGCTTTTCCCTTATCCACTAAGCAGGTCACCTTGTTATAGGAGGAGATCAGGTGAGTCAAGCAAGACCTGCCTTTCATAAACCCATGTGGACTGGGACGGATGATGTGGTTGTTCTGTACATGCCTTGTGATGGCTCTTGAGATGATCTTCTCCAAAACCTTCCCCAGCACCAAGGTCAGAATGACAGGCCTGTAGTTTCCCAGATCCTCCTTCCAGCCCTTCTTGTAGATGGGTATTGTATTTGCTAACCTCCAGTCCACTGGAATCTCCCCAGGTAACCAGAACTACCGATAAGTGATGGAAAGTGTCTTGGTGAGCACATTTGCCAGCTCCCTCAGTACCCCTGAGTGGATCCCAAGGGTACTAAAGGTCCCAGTTGACTGGAAACTAGCAAATGGGATGCTCATCTACAAGAAGGGACAAAAGGATGATCCTGGGAACTACAGACCTGTCAGTCTGACCTCAGTGCCAGGGAAGGTTATGGAGCAGGTCACCTTGTGTGCCATCACACAGAACATACAAGACAACCAGGGTGATCAGGCCCAGTCAGCATGGGTCTATGAAAGGCAGGTCCTGTCTGACTAACCTGATCTCCTTCTATGACAAGGTGACCCACCTAGTGGATGAGGGAAGAGCTGTGGACATTGTCTACATGGACTTTAGTAAAGCCTTTGACTCTGTCTCCCACATCATTCTTCTTCAGAAACTTATGGGGGCAAGGCTTGGACAAATACTCCCTGCACTGGATAAAAAAATGTCTGGATGGCCAGGCCGAAAGAGTTGTAGTGAACAGAGCTAAATATGGCTGGCGTTCAGTCACAAGTGGTGTTCCCCAGGGTTCAGTACTGGGGCCTTTTATACTTGCAGAGTCCAAGAAGGACATCTATGCCTTTTATACTTGCAGGGTATTATACTTGCAGAAGTAGTATTACTTGCTTTATTGGCAACAGTAATATTTCTTGCACTACCTGAGCTAGAAAACTAATCATTAAAATGTGCAAAATTCTTCCCAATCCAGGGATCCTGAATTAGCTTTTTCCTTAAGAGACTCCTCCATATTATTTCAGTTGTTTGAGATATCTTTACAGTTCTGATCCAGAATATCCCTGCCCAGTGTCTGCTGTGCAGATGATCACTTGCAAGGGCTGGCAGATTCCCAGAATCACATCTCTCACTATTTTTGCAAGGCTATAAATGAGCAAAGCGTTCTCCTTATTGCAAAGGAGGTTGATTATGTTACAGAGGTATATTTCATATGTATTTCCTATCTAGCTACCTAGTGGTATAAACCATCCTGAGGTGGGGGAGATTTAGGTGATACCTGTTACCAATTGATTCATAGGAGGGACTCTTTTTTTTAAATGTATTTTTTCTTTTCCAAGTTTAGCATTAGCACCTAAAAGATTTCCTCTGCATTGCTTCATAGTAACCACCCTCACTGAATTTATTTTTTTTACCACTGTGTGGCACTAAATGCAGCCTTTTTACTACCCACTGAACCCAAAATTCCATGTATCATTATTGAGACAGAATGCAAAGAATATCTGTTAAGATTTTTAAAAATCAGGAACATTCTTAACATGGCAATTTTATTTCAAAACAAATACTGTATGTTCCATCAAGACCTTTTCACTGATTGCAGTGGAAGCAGCAGGAGCCAAGAGCCATGCAGAGGCTCCATCTCTTGGGCTTTTGGTTGGGTTTAGCTGCACTATCTCAGTCTCATTCTTGTGAAAGAGTTTGCTTTTGTTTGTAAATTGCAATTTGTTGTGATTTATTTTATCATTCCACACCCTGTTGAGATTGCTTTTAAAATATATCTCTTAAAGAGAATGTTGGTGAAAAGCCAGGCAAGAGATTCACCTTATTACTGCATTTTTAAAGACTTGGTTTACTCTGCTTATCTGCAGTTCTGCTCACAGCAGCCCAAAGCTGCTTTGTAACTGCTCCACGTCTCAAAATGGGTACCAACTGTGATGAACTCAAGCACCCTCACTTCCATGAAGCAGTATCTGAGCTTCCCCTCTCACCACAAGCGCAAGTGTGCTGGGGATGGGACGCTGTTTTTCTCATTGTTCCTTCAGATCCCCACCCTGAAAACTCTTACACTTGTGTTGAGCTTTCATTAGGCCCCCTGGTCCCACCTATACCTGTGGAGACACCTGGAGAGCTCAAAGACCGTGCCCAGGAGCACAAGGATGCTGTTTGCTGCTTTGCTAACCAGAGGGAGCTGTGCATGTTCAGAGCTGCAGAAAGAGGGAGAAGAAAAGGAGTTGGGGGTTTGGATTTTTTTTTTTTTTTTCCCTGCAGGTCTTTCAAAAGCTGTAACTCGGTGATGAATATTCATTTCAATGTAGTACTGAAAATTCAGCTGATGACACCTCAGAGAGAAAATGATCCAGGAATAAAAGGAATTAACATATATCTCCCACCTTACCATAGAACAAAAATTACTTTTCAGAATACATTATTTAACCTAAAAGCATTTGAGCAGTCACTTTAACATGTTTCAATCCATTAATTTTCTTCCCCAGTATTATTATTTTTCACTATGAACCTGAAGTTTACCCAGAATATACTGTGTATTTCCTTCCTGGGGTAAACTTTTGTCATTCAAGGTTCAAGCTTCAGAGATGCTACACCTGGTTTTCTATCTACCATTTTATCTCAGGCCTAAATGTATTATGTATGATGAGGTAGTTTAAGAAACAGTATATAGGCAGCTGTAAGAGAAAGGAAAAGACAACTTAAATAAATACGAGCTAACAGTTGTGGACAGTGCATGTTTGATTTAATTTTGTTATCAGAAAATAAAGGATATAGGAAAAGGTATTACCAACAAACTACAATATGGGAAATCATAATCTGTCATGAGTTTTAAATTAAGCAAAGCTTAAAGGCTGAGGCCAGAAAAATCAGCTAAGCAGCAAATCAGCCAATATGTATTTTTCTTATCTTATACAAAAAAAACCCCCAAAACCAAAAAACTAATTTTTATTAACAATAGATACCTTCTACAGATTCAGATACTCCAGCATCTATAGTTGCCATTTTGAAATTTGGCGGGGTACTGACAAGGCTCTTCAGTTTTTGAAATTACATATTGAAACCTTATTTCTGAGTAAATATACAGGAGAAATTTGGCACAACATTACCTAACCTTTAAGACACTAGTGGTCTCTTACATTGTGGTTTTACCTGGCAAAGTTCCTCATTATTTTAGCTTCAAGTTCACTAGGGCCCATGGAAAAAAGTAATTTACCCAGTTAAGCATAGTGTTTATCTCCTCAGTAAACTCAGTTTGGGGCTGGAAACTGGACACTTGTTTCCTCAAGCCTCCTGAGCATCCCACACTAGCAATGTGCACCTTCAGCACTTGACCTACAGTGCCAAGATCAAATTCTTTACAAAACACATTTTAGCAACTGGTTTCCTTATAAAACATGGGTGGATAAGGAAGAGGAGATGGTACCTACCTTCTATGCAACAGTCTTACTGTGAAACACTCCTGTAGGAGCTGGGAAATTGTGCTCCGATCTTTCCTTGACTGAAACCCACACGTACCAGCTGAGTGCACTAAATAGCAGGAACCAGGGTAGCAGGAGGCCCAGGGTATCTACCACCAGCTCCCTCCATTGTGTCAGAGACCAGTGAGGCTGAGGACGCCTGAAAAAGAGCACATGAGAAGTAGCACATCTCTGTAGCCTGGTAGATGGCATATGTAGCCAGCAGTGCAGGTGTCTGTGTCCCAGACATGCCATACAGGCAGAATTTGTATTTTAGTCAATAACTGTATAATACAAAATATTCAGCTGGCATAACTGAAAAGATACTCTTTGCCAGATGAGTTCCCAAGCTATTGAACAGTAGAGCTGTGGTCACTGCTCTGGTCCTCTCTCTCTTGGACCATGTTCTCTGCAACAGCCTGAAAAGGTCTCAGTAGAGGAGGAGTGGGAGCATCTCCTCTTTCTCCTTACCCTCACTCTCTTCCCTGATGGAGCCTCTCCCCCTCCTCCTCCTGACCTGTAAAATGTTGGGTGGTGCTGAGGCCGCCACCACCAGCAGAGTGAAAGGCACACATCCCCCAGCCTAACCACTCTGCAGTACTCGGCAAATCTCTTAAATGTTGTCAAAAAAAAAAAAAAAAAAAAAAAAAAGCTGACTCCTACTCAGATACCTGGAAGGGTATCTATTTTGCTTAAGAAGGTTCACAGCTGCAGCCCAGAGTTCAGAGTTTGCCTGGCGTCCTCTAGGACCTCATCTGCTGCCCATGTGCATGCAACTCCCAAACAGATGGACTTGTGCTTTTGTGTCCCTTTCTGAGACACCTTTCCCACATGCTGGGAGCAGAGCCTTGGGCTTAACACAGGTTTCTGCAGTCTGCTCAGATCCACCCACCTGGAAATTAGTCATTCCAGCAGCTAATTGACTGTGCTTTTGCACAGCTTTTTCAGGCCATTTTCTTCCCCAGACTCATTCCTTTCTTTTTACTTCCTTTTCTCCCTGTACCAACCCAAAAACTTCTAGGACACAGCTCCGTTCTGGAAGCTGCTCATTGTCTGAAGGGAGAGACAACTTCAGTTTTTAAGGGCACAACTCTGCTACTCTCCACCAGGTGATCAATAGGTGCATACACCATATTATGCTGCAGGACTAGGCACCAGGATAGTCTATACGTACATTTGATTTTGCCTAGTAAACATTCCCACTATATCCAAATAAATGTACTGATTTTTTTTCCCCTTGTGATTTTATAGCTTTCTATTTAGATGCAATTGCCAATAACATTTTCTTTTGTTTTATGACAGGCAGAAGTAGGTTTTTAAAATGTTAGGTAGCTATTGATTGTTGCATTCAGAAAGAACAAAAGATTCCTGAAAAGAAACGGATAAGAAAGCTGAGCAGAGATGTTCTGCAAAAGCCAGGAACTTTCTCTCCAAGATGTAAGAACTAGCACAGACTGAAGCAACCTGCAGGTCACTACCACAGTTTTAGCCTTGTTTCCTAGAAGCATTTAAATCTCATGAAGGCTTGAAATCCCGGGATTGTGGGCTTGCTTTGGAAGCATTTCAGTGTTCATATATTTAATTTCCCTTAGGGCTGTGAAATCCTTGTTATACTGATTATAGCTCCCCTCTTTCTCCTCATTTCCAAACCCTACTCTGTAATTTAAGTCTGTTAAGCTTTGACCAAGTAGTTTTGGATGAAGATGTTCTGGAAGCCACCAATACAACATGAAAGTCAATTTTGTGTTTCTGAATTTACTTCCTCCCCTGTGCTGACCTCAGCTAGTTCAATCTCCCACAAAATTTCCTATCTGCCAGTGTCAAGTCAAGAGGTTTAAAAGGCTGAGCAGTAAGTAATATCTGCAGAACAGGTCAAAGACTCTGCGCCTTCTATTGCTCTTTCTGCGGGTACTAAGAGGGCTGTTTGAAATGAATATTTAATCTCCCATGACAAAAACAACTTCATCTTGAGAGCCATCAAGCAGCATGTACAAGAAAACCAGGGGATCAGGCCCAGCCAACATGGGTTTAGGAAAGGAAGGTCCTGCCTATTTAATCTTATTTCCTTCTGTGACTGGGTGACCCATTTGGTAGATGAGGGGAAAGCCGTGGATGTGGTCTACCTAGACTTCAGCAAAGCCTTTGACACAGTCTCCCACAGCATCCTCCTGAAAAAGCTGGCAGCCCATGGCTTGGACAGGTGCACCCTTTGCTGGGTGAAAAGCTGGCTCGATGACCGAGCACAGAGAGTGGCTGTGAATGGTGCTGCATCCAGTTGGTGTCCAGTGACCAGTGGTGTCCCTCTGGGATCAGTACTGGGCCCAGTTCTTTTCAACATCTTTACTGATGACCTGGATGAGGCAATCATGTCTACTGTTAGTAAATTTGCAGATGACACCAAGTTGGGGAGCAGTGTCGATACCCTGGAGGGTAAGAAGAAGCTGCAGAGGGACCTGGACAGGCTGGGTCAATGGGCTGCGGCCAATAGTATGAGATTCAGCAAGGCCAAGTGCAGGGTCCTGCACTTCGGTCACAATAACCCCATGTACCGCTATAGACTGGGCGATGAGTGGCTGGAGAGCGGCCCAGCAGAGAGGGACCTGGAAGTGCTGGTTGACAGCCAGCTGAACATGAGCCAGCAGTGTGCTCAGGTGGCACAGAAGGCCAATGGCATCTTGGCCTGTATCAGGACTAGTGTGGCCAGCAGGACTAGGGATGTAATTCTGCCCCTGTACTCAGCACTGGTGAGGCCTCACCTCGAGTACTGTGTGCAGTTCTGGGCCCCTCACTTCAAGAAGGATACTGAGGGGCTGGAGCGGATCCAGAGGAGAGCGACGAGGCTGACGAAGGGACTGGAGGGAAAGTCTTATGAGGAGAGGCTGAGGGAGCTGGGGTTGTTCAGCCTGGGAAAGAGGAGACTCAGGGGGGACCTCATCACTCTCTACAACTACCTGGAGGGAAGCTGTAGTCAGTTGGGGACCAGGCTCTTCTCCCAGGCAACTAGTGACAGGATGAGAGGGCATGGTCTGAAGCTGCACCAGGGGAGGTTTAGGTTGGATATTAGGAAGCACTTCCTCATGCAAAGGGTGATAGAACACTGGAATGGACTGCCCAGGGAGGTGGTGGAGACACCATCCCTGGAGGTGTTGAAGGAAAGATTGGATGTGGTGCTTAGTACCATGGTCTAGCTGATGTCATGGTGTTGGGTCATTGGCTGGACCTTAATGATCTTGGAGGTCTTTTCCAGCCTCAGAAATTCTGTGATTCTGTGATTTCCTAACTTGCTTCATTTCCCTAAAAGAGCTTAAAATATTTGATCAAGTAAAATAAAGCCTATAAAAATCCACAGCTTCCTGGTGTAACAGCCATTAAAGTGCAGGAAAAATTCTCTATCAACTCCAAATGTAGACTAGATGAACCTAAGAAAAAGCTTCAAACATTACTGAAGAGCAAACAAACCTTTCCTTTGCCCCAGAAAATCTCACAATTCTTTTAATTTGCTACATATTAAAGTAGAAAAAACTCTACTGAAAATTTAGATTCCAGCAACCTCAGTAGTCTTGAGATGTTAGGTCTCAGTAGTTGTCCTAGGAATAGAAGAATGAAAAAAACAAAAGCACTTTACATGGGGCTTCATGGTTGATCTGATTGTTTGACTTTTATGAAAACTCAACTCATTTGTGAGTTAGGATTTAATGAAATGCAGAGGATGACAGATGCCTGCATTGTATTTGTGATGATAACAATCAGATGGCATCCTCATAAATCCCCTGAAAGATGATTTACATTCTGCATCACCTTTTCATTTTCATATGCACATCTCATCCTGTGTTTGCAGCAATTTGTCAGTTATACTTTTTTCACTGTCAGAGTTAGGTACTCAAAAAGAAAAGAATTATTTGGGTAAAATTGTTATTGTGGGAATTGGTGGACTATTTCCTTGTTTGTTCCTTGCACATACACTGCTATAAATACAAATTTCCTTAATATCTGGATTACAGGAATATCCAAAGTCTCAGACAGGGTTGGATTTCTGTGTGTAAACAGAAAAATATATTTCCTGTCCTGTAAGGTTTCACAGCATCAGCAATGATCCTGCAATGAGTTTCATGTGTGCCAACACTTGAACCTTTACGGGTACCATAGCAATGATGCAGACTACTAGGAACTAGAGTAAACAGATAAAAATTTTTCATATATATTGTTATAGAGTTGTTAATTGATAATTATATCCTGGTCACTAATGAAATTGGCTGAACTAAAACTGCCAACCTAGAGATGATGAATGGAGGATAAAAACTTAGTCCTTGGTTAAACCTGGAGCGACAGGTGATGAATTCTTACTGATAGAATAACGTAAACCAGTAACATGTTAGGAGCTGGTACATCTATGAAATCAGCTACACAGCCCGATTCCTAAGCAATGAGTTTTCATTTCCACCAGCTTTGGTACTTTAGTCTCCCTTTTACTTACAGATGCCAGTGACAAAGTCTGCGTTAAAATGAATTTCCTTCTGCTGCATTCCAGTCACTTATTTTTAGAAGTCCAGTGCTGACATATTGAAACATTTCTAAATGCATCAAATAAACATTTCCTTTTGAACAATCTAACACTACAGAGTTCCTTCCAGATCATGTCACACAGCCTGATGTACTCCACCCTAGCTCAAACCTGCTAGGGAAATGCTTTTCAAGAGAGACCTCCAGAAGATTGGGATAAGTAAAGTCTCTTCTGCATCACCTACATATAAATACAGATCTATATTATCTTCACAGATAGAAAGACAAAAAGGGATCAAATAACATTTTAGCATGAGAGTTTCCCCAACTGTGACCATGCATGGTTCACACATCATTCAATGGGTACCTGAAGAGTTGCTTATTACTTGTTTGCAATCTCTCCTCTACCTTGACCCAAATTTATGAATATGTCCCTTAAACTCTGCTGTTATCTAGAGGTCAGTGAGAAAAATGAGTTTGTGAATTGAGCCTGAAGCCTCAAACCAACTCACTGTAACTCAGCAAAAGATATTTATATAACCTCTCTGAGGACTGTTTCAACTTTGCTCCACTCCGAGTCTTGGACATAACCAACGAGGCTATACAATCACTAGGATAAAACTGGAGGTAAAGAAAAGGTGATAAAACTGAAGCTCTTAACTATCTATAACCATGAACCTAATGCTGAAGCATTTCTTCATGTGACCAGTCACAGTGGAATCAACAGAATTACTTATACAAGTTAGAACTCCAGGATCAAGGTTATGAGGATTATCCTGCTGTGGGATGTTCTGGGTAGTATGTTGTTTTACAAGTATGCTCCTTTAGATCACCATTATTCAATGTAAATATGCAGAAAAATCAGACTCTGTATTAATAAGAATTCACAAATAGCATACACAGACACAGAAAAATGAATGCAGTATGAATAAAATACAGTGTAAAGAAAATGGTTTCTTTGACCACGCTTTTGTGTTTGCACTGACAATGAAGTGCATTTTTGTACATGAATTTAAAGTGTATTATAAAAAGGTTTCTGATAAGTTATCTTCAAAATTATCTTCAAAGGTTTATGTGGCATAGAGGTAGGTTTGAGCTGAAAAAGATCAAATCCCTGTGATTTATTTGCACCATATAAACATAAAGTAAGGTAACTCATTAGCAAATATGCCTAACATTATACTACCTAATGCCATGTACTGTCATAACAAGGATCCTCAAACTGTACTTCACTTAAAATGAATTTATGGATCAGTCTCAAATTACTTCCTAAAAAGACTCTCATTCATTTTAATTCTGAACCAAATCCTGTATCCCTTGCTACCCTGATAAAAAAGAAGTCAGGAACTGGTTTAGCTGTATATAAAATGTATATTCTGATTCATATCCTTCAAAGTAGAAAAGGCAAGAAATCCCTTCAGAAAGTCTACCCTGGTTGGGAAAATTAACTTTTATTCTAGATGTTGTGGAAACAGTCAGGAATAATGCTAAATTTATACAATGATTAAATTGTACTGTGTTCTCTTACCATACCTGTTTACAAACAGTCATAGAAGTAGAGTTAGACACACTTACAGGCCTCAACTACAAATGACAATCAAAACATTGCAAATCCTTCACAGAGCATCTGAAGCTATGAAAGTAATTCACCACGACCTAACAGCCTTGCTAAGTCTTTGTTTCCATTTTCCCAATTGTATTTCTATATTTAAGAGATGTAAATTTGGCAGAAAACAGGGTAACTCCTCAATGTATTTGAAGTATGTAGCACTAAAATAAATCCAGGGATTTATATGAGAATTCATTTGTCAAACTTGTAAGCAATCATTATTTCTGTTCTGAAAACTCACATCAGTCAGATTAATTCCCCTCAGATAATTTATCACTTATCTTCTGGCTTGGATGAAAACTATCTATTGTAACCATAATACATACCCATTACTTTCATATAGTGTAGAATGTTGTATGTCTAACTTTAGATAGATTATTTTACAATTAATGAAATCTGCCTAAAAAAGAACATTAGTTTACCGGCTTAATTGGTGTTAATATCTAAATTACATAGTAATTATGTAAAGAGAAAATTTTAAGATACAGCTTTACAACAGAAACCTAATAGTTCATTTAGATACTGGAAATCAGCATTCACTTTCTTATCATTTTTTGGTGCATTTCAAAGCATGCCTCCTGGTCTAGTGCTCTCTAGCTCCTCTTGCACACATGGCTGCCACCAGTAACTGCTTTTCTGTATCACATTTACAACCAGACTGCATTCGGGTATTTGCATGCTACTTTGTAGACGTGTACATAAAGCACTGACAAAGTCTCTGAAAACAAAACAGTGCAAAAAGAAAGAAAAAGCAAAGGTGCCATCCAACCACAAAGAAATACCAAAATGTGACAGCAGTCAAGCAGAATAATGCAACCTCAACGAATCCAGCCCACGCTGCTTCACAATACACGAAGTGACTATCTGTTAAAGACTGGTGGTTTGTTCAAGACAAGGGGTCATTCTCCATCCAACAGCCTGTCCCGCAAGAACCACTGCCTGGCAGCTATAACTGCATGGACAGAGACTCTTCCACCCACTCACCTCCAGAAGTCACCTCTTCAGAACTGGCTTGAGGAACATTGGCAGGACAATTTGGGGAAGCTTGCATTGCTGCCGCCCTTGCTATACCTGTCCTGTGGAGAAAATGAGGACTTAATTTCCAGGGCTGTCAGTCAGCACCTTCCACATTACAAGTGAAGGAAAAAGAAATTAATTTGACAATGCCTGCTTTGAGTGAGTACATTTTGGAGTGTGGTGAAGAACCCTCATTTTCTACTGAAGTATCTGGGTTACTTGTGCATCTTCTGTGGAGCTCCATTTGTCTGCCCGGCCAACAAGATGGATTCTTTGGTTCATGAATTGATGATGTTCTTGCCAGTTACCTATATAGCAAGCTGGGATGCAGCCATTGAGAGTCAACTTAACTAGACAGCTTACATCAAATAAATAAGGAAATTATGTTTAAATTAATCTCTTAACTCTGATGTGAACAAGTACTTGCCATCGGGTAAACTCTCTCCCTTCTACCTGCCCTTTCAAAATTATACATTTCTTAGTCTGCTCTTTACACATCTCCTTTACAGAAACCATTACCATATGAATTACCTAACAGAGCAGCAGTTCTTTCCCAACCATTCCACAGAGGCATTTTATTTTACTTCCACATTAATCTCAACAGGGTTATGACAAGAATTGATCCTAACAAAGACAACTTTTGTAATAAAAAAGGAAATTCTCCACTATCCTCATGGTTTCCAGCTAGGACAATGGTTTTCAGCCACCAGGTTTTAGTGTGACGCATACAAATGATTTGTATATACTAAAGTGCAATCCATTAGAGAGAGAATGAGACAAAAATACTATATCTGAAAAATGTGAATAAATAATTCTTTTGAGTGTGGTGATAAATGCAATGTTTTACAATTTCAAAACCAATTCTCTAAAGCCTTACTAAAACAAGTGTGTTTCCTTCCAAAGGTGACCTCTGTATCTTTCAAGAGTACCACGATGGGTTTTGTTAGAGGAAATACCAAGTTTAGACACAGAAGATTGGAAGCTAATGACCAACCATTTTATTCTGGTAGGAGTGTGCACTGAATACTGATGTTCACAGCCAGGAACAATTTCCAATAATTAATTGGAAACATATCAGCCTTCACTGCATTTGCTTAACTTTGGTCAACAGCAGCGTTAATCTTGCAAGTGAATTGAGAGAGAAGACAAAGCTGATACATGTGAGGTTTATCTATAATTCAGAACTGTTGAAAAGCATAGAAAGCAAGCCAAGAAAATGGCTGAGGAACCCTATTAGGGAAAAAAACCCCCAAACAACAATCAAACCAGAAACAAACAAACAAAAAATCCCAAACACAACTTTTATTGTATCAATTACTTCAGCTCAATCTTTCAGCTAGGTGTAAAATGTAGGGATAATTGTTCACTTCTTATCTGGGCAAAACAAACTTATGCATCACTAACTTCCTGAACGAAGATGCTAGACAAGGTGTTTTCTTAATTTTTATGGTTTTGTTTGCCATGGTATACTGCTTTTCCCTTCACAAAGTTCCCAGTTTCCAACATACTATCATTCCCAATAAACGAAAGAATTTGTCTCTCTGAATATCTGCTACCTTAGACTAAGACTATGGCTGCCCACAGGCTATGATTACAAACTCATTTTGGCCAAGATATTTGGAGGTATCTCCAAGAGAAATAATAACAATTGGTCACATGTATAACACTATATTTAATAAACCTAGTATTTAAATATAAGATACTGCAGGTGGGCTCAAATAGGACAATTATTATTTCTGTCCTGAGCACTACAGACAGATGTTCTGTTCACTAACAGGAATTTTAGGAAATCTGCTCCTTTTCCTTATGCAAAAAATGCTATCAGTATCAGAAAGAAACAAAATGATCATGGAACCCTGATGACCTTAGATTTTACATATTGCCTAAAGCCTTCTCAGAGTCACCAAAAAGCTGCCTCCAAAAGACCATGATACATATATAATCTAGATATTACAGTAACAATGCAAGGACATCACTCATACATTTCTCTTGAGACAGAGAAAAGGACTCAAACATTTTTGAAATGTTTGAGGACAGTTTCTAATAATGCTTGAAAGGGCTGGCATTAGTAGAAATAGGTTTCACCCAATCCCATAACTGCTGCTGCCTTTACCCTCCCTCAAATGCAAACTGGTAAAAGCTAAACCTGGAACAAAATAAACAAGCTACAACTGAAAGCAGGAGCTGAAACTGTCACGGTGTGGATTTTTGTTTGTTTGCTTTAGTAATCTATAAAAGCATCAAATGCCAAGCATTTCACACTTTGACAGTAACCTACATTTCTTTCAAAACCAAGCCTCAAGCATTCAAAAACAAGAACCTTATGCATTTAATACTTCAGAGAGTGTTTTCTTTGCTTACATCCTCCTGATTTTCTCCCCACAAGTTAACTGTTAGTGTTAAACTTCTCCTACTGTCTATGTTTTCTTATATATCCGAAGCACTTCAAGAGGCACATTAATCATACAGGATATTTCTAAAAGGTAGGATCACTTTCACTATCTGGGAGAGTAGTTCATGGAATTAAAAAAGAAAACAATTTTGCCACAGGAAGAAGCTCTATGTTCCAGAGATTAGTACAATTCAAACAGAAAGCTCTTCCCTGACAGAAAGCACATGCTGGTTTTAGGATGAACATCACATCCTGTGACTATATCCAAGCTGGAATAACCCTTCTGAGTAGAATTTATTGTGTACATAAGGACTGTAATATAGCTCCTGGACTTAGTTCTCAGCTCCACCAGAAATTTTCCTGTGAGTCCTATGTAAATCACTGTTTTTCCTACAGTTCATAGTCCCTTTGAGAAATTAAGAAAACCTACCTTTCAGTGTCTGTGACTGGAAAAAGAAATGGTGAGAAGTCCATTGAGAAGACCTTTAGATGAATGAATCCACACATCTATGGCTGCAGCAGTGAATTCCTCAACTCCATTCTTCACCCAGTGACAACATTCAGGTGGTGCATAACCTTTTCTGTTTCCTGCACGTGAGAGGACAGTACCACTGTGGATTGGATTCCTACCTGGGTCTCGCCAACCAACATATAGCTGGTGAAGAAAAATGAGCCTGACAACTTGTAACTATAACTGAATCATGCTAGACATCACTGATAGGGAGCCATACTTACATTCCAGCATCCATAAATGATGTTGCTAGTACCTGAACTTTAATGGATAGTTTCCACAGAAAGAAAGGAATGATGACAGTTCCAGTATACTTACTATATGCTATGGGTTTCCTAAGAACCTATGATTTTTTTTTTATATAAGCTAAAAAGAATATTCATTTTTTCAAGTCCACTGCACACTAAATGCAATTCCTACTTACCATTTGAGGTATTAGATAAAAAGCCATCTTTCTTACTAAGAAAAGAATCAACACATTTTTCATGAAGGAGAAATGTCTAATGCTCTTTGGTATATTTCAAACAATCTTTGTTAGCTGGAGGTACCCAAAAACTTACACTGATTCGTGAAAAAACATACAGAAAATATACTTTGGTGCCATTCAAGCTTAGCATATATTCACTGTGCACAGTGGATGTCAAGACACTGCCAATCTAAAAACATCCATAGTGATATAGATAATGATACAAACTGAGTTCTTCACCCCTCAGTTACAAACTAAGGGAAGTCACGAAATTGCTGTAAAGTAGCAACAACAACAACAAAAACTCCATCTGTGATAATCTAGATGGACCCTGAGAAACTTCAGGAGGTTGAACAATGAAAAGTGTAAAATTCAGCACTTGGGGCAGAAGAGCTCCACACATCTGGTTGAAAAGCAACTGGCAACTCAACAGCCCAGATGGAAAGGACCTGATGGCATCCTGGATGCTACACTGACTATGAGCCAACAGTGGGCTCACATAGTAAACCATATGCTGGGCTAACACCAGGAAGAATGTGGCCAGCAGAGAAAGGGAAATCACTCTCCGCTCATCCCTGATTTGGAAGAACACTGTGTCCAGCTTCTAATCCCCCCAGCTGAAGTGGAAAAACTGAACAAAATCCAGCAAAGTCCTAAGCACCTATGACACTGGTGAAGAGCTTAGGACATTTGCAGAGACTGGGGCAGCTGGGATTTTTAACCTACTGAAGAGAAGGGAAAGGGCAATTTAATAGCAGTTTACAACTACTTGACGAGGATTACACAGACAATGGAACCAGACACTGCTTGGTAGTGGTGCATGATGCTGTAAGGTCAAAAGCAACTGAGTGGCACCTTCGAAGGTTCAGACTGGCTACTTAGAAAGGCTTTTTCTCTATAAAGGTAGTGCAGAACTGGAAAGGTTATCCAAACGGGTTGTGGCATCTCCATCCTTGGTAGTTTACAAGACTCAGCTATACAAATCCACACCTGACTTGACCTATAGTTTTGGCAAGATTACACTTCCAGAGGGACAATGGACTATAGACTTGCAGAGGCCCTGTCCCACATACACCATTTCTATACTTGTACAAAATGTCAGTTTATAAGACATGAAACACTCTGATGTCCTGTAGAACAAAATCCCTTTGCTAGCCTCCACTCCTTGCTTGTCTGCCTTAATATTTTCAGAGATATGAACTAACAAGCTTTGAGTGTCCAATGGAATGTGAGATTCGACAGAAATGGAGTTAAATAGACAACTGCCTGTTCCAAAGGGCTGGATCACCGTGTCCCATTCTTTGTCACTAACAACTCAAACAAAGCACAAAGACACAACATTTGCACCAAGAAGTGTGCTTCAGAGACCCAGAGTTGGAAAAGGCAACTCACTTCTTTGCTACAGCTTACTGGATTTGACCACAAGAGGTTGATACACTCCCACAAGCAACTGAATTTTTCTTCCCAATAATCCAATTGTGTTACTTCTTCAGACACCATCTATTCCTTGACAGGGGGTTAATCTTTCAGGTAACGCCTCAACCAAAGAACTCTGGAATGCTCTTAACAGTAATCACCAGCTACAGAAGACTCCTGATCAGCCTAAGATTTTTACCTAAATGTTCTGCCCGTAACCCAGAATGCCACTGTGTCATGATATTACCACCATATGAACTTTTTCAGAAGCTGTAAAAGCATAATTTAAGGGGACAATATGAAGCTAACAAATAATCACAAACCTGAAATTACCTGAAGGGGCAGATCAATGGGAAGAATTACTATTTTGTTAATAGTATAGTAATATTGTGTACATTTTTTTAAAGTTCTGGTAGAGATAACCCTGAAAAATATCTGTAACAAACGTTACAGACATTCATGAATTAACCTGTCATTTTTTTCAGAGATTTAATTATACCTTTCATGTTACTCATCCATTGAAAGATCTTCTGGTTGGCATTAATTTGAATTCTATTGCAACATAAATTAATACAACTTAGACACATTTATGAGGCCTTCAAATAACAAACTGATAATGTGTCCAGGCAATATATTCTTGAAAAGAAGAAAAAGACGTACAGTTAAAACCTGGACTACACTTACTTTGCATTTCAGAAATTTAAAAGTAGCCTGAAGCAACATTTACTCAAAAAAAAAAATCTGGACAACAACTTTGCTTCAAGCAATGACATAATAGTATTTAAAAACAAACAGACAAATGAACAAAAACAAAAACAAAACAAAAACAAAAACAAAAAAAAACCAAACAAAAACAAAAAAAAAACAAAACAAACAAAAAAAAAAAACAAAAAAAAAACAAAAAAACCCCCCCACAAGACGAA